>CAJVPZ010001153.1:0-15389 GCA_910592135.1 Racocetra fulgida | reverse complement strand
TTTTAAATAAAATATTTCTCATACTAAATTAAAAATATAAAAAACCTTTTGTCAAATACTATAAAAATCTAAAAAATATTTACAATAATATAAAAGGCTACTATATTATATACTTTAATTTAAATCTTTATTTTAATAAATTTTTAGTTTAATAGGCAATCTGTAAAATTCCTGAACAAAAATTTTTTTATATATATAAATTTTACTATAAGTGCGAATGTGCAGTGTCTCTATTTAAACTTTTTATTTATTAAGTAAATCACTTTTGGATTTGTAACAAAAGTTGTAAAGCTCATCAAAATATATTTAATATCCTTTCACTATTAAATACATTTTGATGAGCTCTACAACTTTTGTTACAAATCCAAGAGTGATTTACTTAATAAAAAAAAGGTTTAGATAGAGTGCTATATATTCATACTTATAGTAAAATTTATATATAAAAAAAAATTTTTGTCCAGATATCTCACAGATTGCCTATTAAAAATAACTTATTTAAAGTAATCAGATATAATGATAATCAACACTCAAGATCAAGAACTCAAACAGAATTTATAATAAAATGCTAAAGGTTTCAGACTTATTTGCAAAAAATTAATTTATAAATCAGAATTTAGAAAAATATAAATTAAAATGAAAATTTAAAAAATTTCATTTTTTTAACAAAATTAGCCTAACAAAATTTTATTACTAAAGTATTTATTAACAATATTAACTACCTTTTTTAGGTTAATTCTAGTTATAAAATATAAAGCAGAAGCCTAAATAAATAAAAACAATATAATAAAGACCAAAATTTTACTTAAAATAGAAACTCTTCTAGAACAGCTTAAAGAAATGCTCAAAAAAAATATTCTGCATTAAGATCAAAAACAAAAAGCAAATTATAAAGTATATTGCAAGAGGTAAAATGTTTATTTATTTCTGATAATAAATCTAATAATCAAGATTCAAATAGTTTTGAGACAAGTCAGAATAATATTATATTGTAATAAAGAAAATTATAAATAAAATTTAGGGAATTGTTATTTTCACCATGGGTTACACAAAAAGATATAAAAAATTCTATTTTTAACGACCAATTAAATTTAAAGAAATCAATTTTTTAAAATTAAAGATATTTTTATTAAGTTAGGGTTTGTTGGGCTTCTAAATAAAGTTGTAGAGGAGACTTTTCTGGTTCTGATGGTAATTAGATCATCAAAATTGGCTTGGTAGATCCCAAGATAATTAGAGTTAAAGATGCAAATATAAAGAAAATTATTTTTTTTAAAAATTAAAGAAAATTTTATTAAGTTAGGGTTTGTTGGGCTTCTAAGTAAAGTTGTAGAGGAGACTTTTCTGGTTCTAATGGTAGTTAGATCATCAAAATCGGCCTGATGGATCCCAAGATATTTGGAGTTAAAGGCACGAACATAGAGATCTGCAAATTGATAGTTACACAAAGTATTATAGTCTTTAGTAGTGATTTAAGCCAGTGTTACTATCGAAAGTTCGGGAGAGCGTCAGTAATTGGGGCCGAGGTTAGATTAGCGATAGTGACCGATAATCAAGATTATGTAAGACAGGTATAACGATAGGTGAACAGGGAGTTATTAATAAGGAAATAAGGTTTCTTTATATAAGGATAAGACGGATATAGACCAATTGATGTATGCATGATGGATGTACGTCGTAACAATCGAGGGATAGTTTAATAAAGTTAAATATAGTAAGCAACATAGTATCTTTAAATATAATGGTGTTAATAATAATGCGGGGTCTAATTAAGTAAGTTTTAACAATGAGGCTAAGCACGGGCCTCAAAAATAATAATAAAACAAGTAAATTAATAAGATCATGAAGGTAAATTCACGATAAACGATTATAGATAATGTCGTGAAGATATATTCACGATGATTTAATCAGGGTATAAGGATGAGAATTTGATAAAGTTAATAACAACAGGTTAAGTATATAAGAGATCGAAGTCTGAAAAAAACTTTATTAACGGTCAAAAATCAAGTTATTAAATACAAATTCATTACATATAAATTATTACACTAATCTATTGTCGGGTTATCCTTCCCTCTATTGTTTGCCTTACACTTTCCATAAAATCCTTCCATCTAACATTTCTTGTAATAATAACATTGTTTTCCTCACTTATTATGCAGCATTCTAATAATAAGTAAATGCGTTTTGATTATTAAAGATCATTGAGGATATCAGGTGTCTATTTTCCCATTCTCAGTTTGGCGATTCATACAGTACTGCAATGTTTACGGAAACTAATAAGTGAATGATGGAACTCTTTTTAAGAAAACGATTCAACCTTGTTAATAACAAACGACTTCGTGTCTATAGCTATGTATAGGTTGCCAAATATAGAAATAGAGATAGGATATATATATAAAGTACAGAATAGGAAATGGATAATCTAATAAAGTATTACTAAAATAAAAATAAAAGGAAAAGAAAAATCAAGTAGTACGGTTAGCGGTTTACAACGGACGATTAATGTATGGCAAAGACACAGAAAAATTTTTACATGACGATAGTAACAATCCTCTCCTTGATCATTGAGCTCCCGCGAGATTAACGATAGGACACCATTCGGTCATTATCCTTATCAAAGGTCGAATAACGTTTTAAACGATTTCTATGGATTTTCTGCTTTAGGACTTGGTCGTCCAAAGTTCAAAGTTTATAACTACCGCTTCCAAGGGCGTCATGGATGTAAAAAGGTCCCTTCTATTTTTGTTCTAATTTTTCTTTATGGGTACCTTCTAAGGAGGATCGGTAATAAAGAACCTTATCTCCGATATGATAACTCTCAATAGCATGAAGTCGATCATGTTGTTTCTTTTGGCGCTTCTGGGCTTTGATTGTCTTCTCTTGAGCCTTCATACGGGCCTGGGGTAGATCTCCAAATAAGACTTCAATTCGCTGGAGGATATCAGTTTGCAAGGCTCGTTCGTCTGGTAGAAGCAATTCCGGATCAAAACAGTTTACTTCGATGGGTAAGAGGGCTTCCTGACCATACAGGAGAAAGAAAGGTTCATATCGGGTGGTGGAATGCTTGGTGGTACGATAAGCAAATAGAGCAGGAGGAATATACTGGTTCCACTCTCCTGAGAACTGAATGGAGCACTTAGCCAAAACTTCACACAGAGTTCGATTAAAACGTTCGACCAAGCCGTTCGTTTGTAGATAATAGTGAGAAGAAAACTTGTGGTCGACTTGAAATTGGGCGCAGATAGCTTTGATGAGCTTGTTGACGAAATGTTTCTCTTGCTCGGATAAGAGCTCACGAGGACTTCCATGTCGGCAAATGATGTCTTCTATAAGAAATGAAGCCACCGACGATGCAGACACATCTGGTATAGCATGAGCCTCAGGCCATTTGGTGAAATATTCCGTAGCAACAGCAATATAATGATTTCCTTTTATAGTAAGAGGTAGAGAACCTACAAGATCGATTCCGATTCTGTCAAAAGGTTGACTGATTTTGATAGGATACAACGGCTCTCGAGTTTGGGGTCTTCCCCTACATTGGCAAGCATCACACGACTAGACATATCATTTAACATCTTCGCCCATTTGTGGCCAAAAATACCGAACCGAGATTCGTTGAAGGGTCGATAAGGTATTAAAATGTCCTGACAGGGGATCAGAATGCATGCTCAAGAGAACAGCAGTGATTTCGTAGGGTAATAAGACTCTCAAGAGTCGATGGGGCGATTGGCGATGTTTTTTGTAAAGTGTTTTGTTGACGACCACGAAATAACGGGTTTTATGTTGTAAAGATTTTTGTTGTTGAGGTTGTAGATTGCTTTGGGAGTTAGGTCTACTAAGGTAATCCAAATAAGTTCTATATTGGTTGGAATCCATTAGGGAGAATAATTGAAAAAAATAAATTGCAAGAATAGAAAGTGCGAAAGATAGGTATTTAATAGTGTGGGAAAGGGGTACGGGTAGTCAAAATTGAGAGGTTTGAGTAAAATCGGCATAAAAATTTTTATTAAACTCGGGCGAGTATGCGAAACAACATTGATGAATGTAGTGATCGAGCTGTTGACAATGACAGCATGTGATACGATGAGAAGATCGGGATTTCGAAACCAACGAGTCGGTAAGTTGAGAAAGACTATCGGCATTCGAATGATAGCGCCGTGGACGATGTTGAACTGAAAATTCATATTCTTGTAGAGCCAGTATCCAACGTGCAAGACGTCCCCTAGGTAGTTGATGGTGTAATAAAGACTTGAGGGCCGAATGATCCGTAATGATGATAAATCGTGACCCATGAAGGTACTGACAAAATAAGAAATGGACCAAACAACGGCTAAGCACTCTTGTTCAGTTACCAAATAGTTCTTTTCCACCAGGGTCATAGTTCTGCTTGCGTAATGAATAACTCGCTCTTTCCTTTGTGGGTCTTTTTGAGAAAGAATGGCTCCTAGTGCAACACCTGACGCATCCGTGAAGAGGAGAAATTCTTGTGAGAAGTCGGGATAAGCCAAGACAGGTGCCATGACAAGTTTTTCTTTAAGGATTTTGAAAGCATTCTCTTGATCCTCCGTCCATAAGTATTTAACGTCCTTCTTTAACAATCGGTTAAGCAGAGAAGCAACCTTCGAGAAGTCACAGATGAAACGGCGATAATAAGAAGCGAGTCCTAGGAACCCACGCAGCTGTCGAAGGTTAGTTGAAGTGGAAAAACTCTTTACGATCTCCACTTTCTTCGGGTCAGTCGATATACCACTCTTGTTAACAATATACCCAAGAAACTTCAATTTGTCCTTAGTGAAGTGACATTTCTTTGAGTTCAATTTAAGTCCCGCATTTTGGAGACGGTCAAATACTTCAGCTAAGTGTTGGATATGCTCATCAAAGGAGGAGGAGAACACATTGATGTCGTCCAGATAAACGACCACAAAGTCTTTAATAATCTCTCAAAAAGTCTTGTCTATCAGTTTTTAGAACGTTGCGGGGCATTGGTAAGACCAAAAGGCATCACATTGAACTCGAAGGTACCAAACTGAGACGTAAAAGCGGTTTTTTCTTTGTCAGAAGATTCATCTCGATCTGCCAGTAACCACTAGCAAGATCGAGAGATGTATACCAAGAAGAATGCCGGAGAGTGTCTAAAAGATCATCGATTCTGGGTAGGGGATAACTGTCTTTTTTTGTGACAGCATTGAGACGGTGATAATCAATACAAAAACGGATCTTGTCATGTTGTTTGACAAGCATAACGGAGGAAGCCCAGGGGCCATAAGAAGGTTGGATAAGGCCTTCTCGAAGCATCCGATTGATCTCTTTTTCCAGAAAT
Organism: Racocetra fulgida; assembly: GCA_910592135.1. Taxonomy (NCBI): domain Eukaryota; kingdom Fungi; phylum Glomeromycota; class Glomeromycetes; order Diversisporales; family Gigasporaceae; genus Racocetra; species Racocetra fulgida. Next base: position 10,072 of record CAJVPZ010001153.1, on the reverse strand, counting down.
TCCCGTTCTTTAGGAGATGTACGATAATAACGTTGTTTGATAGGAGGAGCGTTGTCAGTAAAAATAGGATGAGTGACGAAGCTGGTACGACCTAAGTCTTGAGAAGTCCATGCAAAAAGGTCATCATAACCCATGAGTAAGTCGTTTAACTTTTCACGATCGTCTTCCCATAACTCTCCTATGTCAAGCTCTTGGGACGACTCCTCTACTTGATCAAAGAAGAAGTCATGACCAAGTTCGGGTACGTCGTTGTCAAAATTAAAGACTTTTTCATCACTTCCTATCTCATAATCATCGTCACTTTCTAACTTTCACCACGTATCATATGACTCTTCATCCTCATCACAAGAATAGTGGAAAATAACTCCTTCATCCTCAGAGAACCCAAAAAAGCGGTTTTCAAGTTCTTCCTCTTCAAATTCACTCTCAGTTTCTTCCTCAGACTTAGACTCTTCGGAATCGTCGTGTTCAACTTGTTTGACTTTGGTAATTTTAGGAGGGCGATTATCTTGGATGGGGGTATGCTGGAGTTTCCTAAATTCAACTGGAATGACGATCTCCTTATCATCCCATTGAAACGTCATCTCCGAGATGTTATAGTCAATATTAGCATTGACTTTTGAAAGCAAATCGTTTCTTACAATGGCCTGGTATGATGAAGCGTCCGTGACTACTATGTCAACAGGGACCATGATGCCTCTGACAGAAAAAGGGAAGTCCGAAATTTCACCAATGGCCCTTTTGCTCTGACCATAGATATTAACCATGTTCATGGTAGAGGGTCTTTCAACTTTAATGTTTAGTTCACCAAGCAAGTGTGACGATACAACACTCCCGGAAGAACCACTATCGATGATGAGGGGAATAATTTTATCATGTACTGTCGCATCACAGTATAACGCCGTAGACTTAGGAGTGGGCTAAATATTAACGAATGCCCGAGCCCTTTTTTTTGAAGCTTTTGTCCTTCTAAGACTCTTGACCAGGTCGGTACAGAAAGAGGGAACCACTTGCAACAATTGACCCAATGTGATATTAGCAGGCTTATCACGAATGTCCGATATGATGGAGTAATGGAGAATTAGGGCAGAAATTTGTGGTGGATTATCTTCGGTCTTTTTCTTTCGGCTTACAATCGTCTTAACATCTCCTTTATTTGTCTTTGCTCCCATCGTAGACTTCCTAGGTCCTTCCTCTATGTTGCCAGAGGCTTTCAACTCCTCAGTACGTTCCTCCAGAACGGGCTCATCAGTACGACGCCTTTTATTAGAGGCTGTCTTTTCAACATCCTCCGCAGGAAGAAATAAGGAATCGGTATCGTCTATATGAAGGTTCAAAAAAGTCTGAGCTTCGTTCCCTTCAGTCCAAACAGGAGGATCATTGTTATTGTTCACTTGAGGGTTATTCCAGGTGACATTATTTTGACCAAGAGGGATGGCATTACTTCCCGTAGCTACATTGTTTCCTGCAGCTTGAGGTAAAGGATTGGGACAAGTCCAAGCATAATGACCCATTTGCCCACATCGATTACAGAGATATCGAGGGTTATTATTCCAATTACCGGAATTCCTACGGGGGGTTTCCTTGGGCTCTTGTAGCTTCGCCATCATTGTGGTAATGGCTTCGGTTAATTTGACAAGAACTTCCTCTGTCTTGGAAGGGTCAACCACAGGGGAACCGACGGTAGGAGGATTGTTAGAAAGAGGGTTGGGAGTCAACGAATTGGGGACGGCATAAGGGGAAATGTGGGGAATTGCCATTAAATAGAGGTTATGATAGAGGGGATTTTGTTTAAACAAATTCTCAAATGCTTTAGCACGTTCATACGCAGCGTTTAGAGAATTAGGCATAAAGGGGGAGACCGCAGTAGAGAGTTCAAGACGAAGACCATTGATGAACATTTGGGCCTTTGCAGTTCCGGGGTAATGATGTCCTCCCGATTCGACACGCCGAAGAAGCTCCTCAATGGACATATGATAAGAATTAACTTCCTCAGCGGGACCTTGTTTACGTTGGATTAATTGAGCAAACCATTTGCTCTCAAGGGCGGGAGTCCTAAATTGAGCTACAAAATGTGGGCGAAAACTTTGGCCTTGATGATGATGATCGTTCCAACGGTCGATGGTGGGTTGAATAGTCTTGGCAGCAACCCACCAGGTGGCGGCAGTTCCTTTTAGATGGGGAATGATAATGGGAATCTTGCGATTATCTTGAACTTGGTTGGCTTCGAACGCCTTTTCAACATCTTCTAGCCATGTAATAGGGTCTTGTTCTCCACCAGAAAAGTCAGGGTAAGAGACCAGGTTAAGTTCACGATTTTGAGCGAGGAGATTAATAGCGGGTATGTTGATTTGCGAAGCAGGGTTATTCTGCATCTGGAGGACGAGGTTGCCGATTTGATGGGCCAAGAATGTCATGAGATCATTTTGCTGGTTATTTTGAACGACGGGAGGTTGTTGATCGTTATCGTCAGGTTCAACGAGGAGAGGAGCTTGGGGATGGTTATTATCCTGATTCATGGCTTCGTCTGCAAAAGTATCACTATTTCCATAGGTTTTGTCGTAAGGGTCTAAGTTAAAACGGTCTGTTTCTTGATAAGCAGTAAGGAATTCGTTGAGAAGGGTGGGGTAATTGTCTAGTTGTCCTTCGTATCGAAAACTAAAGACGAAGGCTTGTAACAATCAATCAGATAATTGGTCAAAAGCAAAGTTGAAAAACTTTTTGAATCAATGAATAGCGTGTTGAGAGAAAGACGTAGCCAGTTGAAATTCGTTAAACCAAAGCCAAAACCTTTGAAATTGTGGGGAAAGAAGCTGAGGTGGGTAACAAACGGAACAAGAATCGTCGCAGTAATATTGAGTTAAGTAATTAACAGCTTGAGGAGTCTTTCCGAATAGATAGTGATGACGGTCGTATTCTGTTATATTCCTAATATGTTGTTCGAAATTGTTTATACGATCCTGAAAACTGACAGGCGGGGATTCCACACAATCAGCACCAAATGTTACTATCAGAAGTTCGGAAGAGCGTCAGTAATTAGAGCCGAGGTTAGATCAGCGATAGTGAACGATGATCAAGATTATGTAAGACAGGTACAATGATAGGTGAACAGGAAGTTATTAATGAGGAAATAAGGTTTCTTTATATAGGGATAAGACGGATATAGACCAATTGATGTATACACGACGGATGTACGTCGTAATAATTGAGGGATAGTTTAATAAAGTTAAATATAGTAAGCAACGTAGTATCTTTAAATATAACAGTGTTAATAATAATGCAGGTACTAATTAAGTAAGTTTTAACAATGAGGCCAAACACGGGCCGCAAAAATAATAATAAAACAAGTAAATTAATAAGATCGTGAAGGTAAATTCATGATAAACGATTATAGATAATGTCGTGAAGATGTATTCACGATGATTTAATCAGAGTACAAGGGTGAGAATTCGATAAAGTTAATTACAACAGGTTAAGTATATAAGAGATCGAAGTCTGAAAAAAACTTTATTAACAGTCGAAAATCGAGTTATTAAATACAAATTCGTTACATATAAATTATTACACTAATCTATTGTCGGGTTATCCTTCCCTCTGTTGTTTGCTTTATACTTTCTATAAAACTTTTCCATCTAACATTTCTTGTAATAATAACGTTGTTTTTCCCACTTATTATGCAGCATTCTGATAATAAGTAAACGCGTTCTGATTATTAAAGATCATTGAGGACATCGGGTGTCTATTTTTCCGTTCCCAGTTTGGCAATTCATACAGTATTGCAATGCTTACGGAAACCAATAAGTGAATGATGGAACTCTTTTCAAGAAAACGATTCAACCTTGTTAATAACAAACGACTTCATGTCTATAGCTATGTATGGGTTGCCAAATATAGAAATAGAGATAGGATATGTATATAGAGTACAGAATAGGAAATGGATAATCTAATAAAGTATTACTAAAATAAGAATAAAAGGAAAAGAAAAATCAAGTAGTACGGTTAGCGGTTCACAACGGATGATCAATGTACGGCAAAGGCGCAGAAAAATTTTCACATGACGATAGTAACACCGGTTCTAAACTCTAATCGTGACTAACTCTATGATCGTTTCTATATATATAAGTTATTATCCATGAGACTATAAATCCTATACGTACTACGTATCCATGAGACTATAAATCCTATACGTACTACGTATATTAACGTGAAAAGCCTGTCAACGAAGTTATTGCGAAATCAGATGACTTTATCGAATCACATGCTCAATTTGTCCTCTTGATATTTACGAGTTTTTGTGTAATAGTCCTTATTATATCTTGCTGTAAATAATAAGATCATGCCGAAATCAATAACTTATCGAGTCAGCGAACAATAATTCAGTCAGTTTTTACCAGCTGTCCCAAAAATAATGAAAACAGCTGTAAATAGATAGTAAAGTTTAAAACAAACTTCGGCATAATCAATAGTTGACTCGTTATAGCGATACAGTAATAAAATTTAAAACGTTGCTGAGCGAAGCGAGGCAAACATAATAAATGTAAAACTGAGCTTGAATTGAGGCCGAAAGTTATTGCATTGGTTATTTTCAAAACTAGCTTTATGTATTTGTGTTCTATTTCATTAGAGAGAGAATTTTTAATAAAGTTAAATGTTAATCAAATAAAACATTGCTTTACTGATTCACTTGATCTTCCAATTATTAGTTAGCTAAAACTGAATGGCCAAGCCTCCCGTATATATAAGTTTTAGTATCTAGGTTTAAATTGACTTTACATTATTGTGAATCTTAGAGTTAAAAACCTAGCCGAGCAAAGCGAGGCCAAGACATAAAAAATGTAACCTCAAGCAAAGCCAAGAACTATGAAAAAAAACAAATAGAATACCACCTTAATTTATATTTTTTTGATTTCGATTAATTATGTATTATCAAATTGTCAGTGTCTGTTAATACCATATACTGTTATGTCTAATTATTAGTTGGCGGCGAAGCCGCCACATGATCATGTACTAATTCTATTTCATTTAAAATAAGCAAACTTAAATCTCATAATTATAATTAAGTAAAACATTATATTATACTAATTAATAATGCGCATATTATTAGAATATGGTGGTGAAGCCGCCATATATACAAGTCTAGTTGAGTATTAATTAATCTGGTTTGTTGATTGGTAATAATTTTGTTTTCTAGTGTTTTAAACCATAGTGGTTTGTGAGCTGTAGGGATGTATTGTAGTCATGGTAAGATATGCGACTAGTCAAGTAGTGATGTGTTATCATATAATGTAAGTTGTTTAAGATATATAATGTTTTTTGTGCATAGTTGTTTTTTGAAGGATAGGTAAAGTTTATGTATATGTAATATTTTTTCAATAGTTGTATAGGAGTTATTTGAATTACTAAATTAAACTCTTTGATCTACTTCATAGCATCAGACATTTTACTTGCTGCTAAAGCCTGCTAAGTCTTTAAAGCAGATATATACTTCTATTAAGAAGGTTCTTTGACTTTTATTAAACCTACTAGAGTAGTTTATGTCCCACATATATATCATATAGGTTTATGGTAACTTACGCTGAGTTTAAAAACAAATACTTGTGAGTCGAAGCCACTACCATTATCTACTCTGTGCTTTTGCAAAGTTTGCTCAAATCCTGGTACATACTTAGCAACCCATACTTCCAGTTTTCTAAACTAAACTCTACTTCTAATTCTCCAAACTTCTAATTCAGATAGTTTGGAAGAGCTGTGACCTGCTCCTGATATCTACAATTGGGTTCTTTTTCTTCAGTTACTCATCTAGTAGTCTGAATAGTAGAGTGCCTTGCCAAATACTTTAGTCCTGTTTAGTTTACCCTTTTCTTGCCATTTGGTTCTCCCTTTTTAAATTATTAGGTAATACCATCAAAGATCAGTGCTGCTTCTCTGTTTGGGTCTTGCCAAGCAGGCTTCTATATTCTGATCTACTGGTTTTACCCAGCAGCTTTACTGTCATGCAACTCATATATTACACAGTATTTTTACTACCTTCCAGTATAACAGTACTAGTGTGACCCATTACAGATGCTAATCCAAATAAGATACAGTCTTCCAAATGCATTTTGTAAATTCAAATTTCATCACCAGTGGAATTTGAACTCTTGTCCTGCTGCTTTGGATGTGACAACTTACCAACTACACTAATTCACTACACCCTTATGTTTTCTCTTAAATTTTATTATATATTTATATTATTATTGTATATTTTACAGTATTATTAGTTTATTTATATAGTTTATAATGACTATGCCAGAGCATAGGATCGATTTTACTATCATATGATTTTCCGACATCTAGTAACCAATTAAAGATCAGGATTAGGTGTAATATGAAGAAATTCAAAACAAATATTCACTTTGTAAAAATTACATTTATCTCAAAATTTAGTCTAGTCAACCATCTTTTAGGTCCTAACAAAAAATTTCCTTGTGCGATTTTGCTACATTATTGTTCTTCCTAACTTTAACCTAACCTTAACCTAAACTCTAACCCAAATTTTTATCTTAACAACATTTGTTTTTTGACTATCACGTAACAGTAAAATCGATCCTATGCTCTGACGTAGTCAGTTTATAACATATTTTATTTATTTTAATCATCTAAACAATAGTTTATTATATATTTTATTAGTATACTTTTAACAGAATCTATTTAAAGCAATATTTGCTTTAATATTTAAATTATTAGTTTATTTAACATAATAGAACTCAGACCAAGCTATACAAGGTTATTTAGCACAAATTGTGCTTCAGGACACTGTAGAATGATGAATTATTAATTATTTTACTGTATCACTAATTTTAGAAACTTTATTATTATTATTATTTGTATATATTATTTATATAGAACTTAATGGTATTAATTGTGTGATACTAATTTAAGTCAAAATAACTTGAAAATTATAATACTAATATTTCTCATTCATAATATAATCAAGTTTCATTTAAAATACACATGATTTAGTAATTGGTTAATATTGTGTTTCTGTTAATTTTGTTTTCTTTATACCTTATATTTTGACTAAGCTCTATTAAAAGGCTTATATTTATATACTATAAGAGTCTATGTTAAAGTATGTAAATATGCATTCGCTTATATGAATTTAGCCTCAAACTTTATCTTTGCTGCTTGAACATATTAAACAATATGCTGGCTACTGTTATTAAATTATAAATTGAACCAGAAACCTTAGATAATAATTTTAATTATTAACTTCACAATTTACTATTGCTATAAAACTAATTAATGCTTTAATTATATAATAATTAATAAAATATATAAGTGTTAAATTTTAGCTATCACTTACATAATTATTATATTACCCATCTCTATCTTGATTTGTGATATTTTTTAGGATCTTTTTTTTTGTTTTTAAGGTGACCTCTTTGCCATGCTGCTCTTTATTTGAATATTAGTAGAATTTTTAACCATCAGTCATATTCTGACAGCTATACATATTTGTTGAGTACAACTAGTCATATCTGCATCTTTTAAGTGCCTATTTAAGTATCTCCCTATTACTAGGTTCTACATTAGATACTGTACTTGCACCCAAACTAAGGAGGTACCTATTTAAACTCTCTGCACTTATATACTAACTCTTTTATATCCAAGTAATAATACTTAGTACCACCTTATTTTCACATGCTGGCTTAGGGTTTTAATGTGGTCTTTACTATTTTAGAGAGTCCTTTGACCTTGAGGTAAACCTGCTAAAGCCTTCTATATCCACATTTAGGCTAACCTAGGTTTTGGTAACTTATGCCTAGTCAAGAATAAGTACTTGTGAGCCTAAACTGCTACCGTTATCTACTTCTGCCTTTATAGAGTTCACTCATACCCCAGCTCTGATACTCAACCCTTCCCTATTTTATCAAACTTCTAATTTAAATTGCTCAGTTTGGTCTATAAGTTGCGTTATCCGCTTTACTACTGGCTTAATCTAGATACTAGCCTGTACTCTTTTCCTCTAGTCAATTCTGGCAGCCTGGTTGGTATAGTGCTCACCAAACACCCAGTCCTCGTCCACAGCTTATTGGTTCTCTTTTTAGACTTTTCAGAACTATCAAAAATATGCATTACCTCCCTACTCAGGACTTGCCAAGCTAATTTCTATTTGAGACTAGTCCCTAAATTTACACAGATCACAGAGACTTATCATAAGTTTATATCGCCTTTTATCAATTTTATCTCTTTGTATAACTTCTCTATTATATATATCCCTATGATCTTCCAAGTCTGTACTACCACCTCCAATAGGGCTTGCGAGATAAGCTGTCTGTTAGACGATCATTACCTCTTACATCTATTTGGTCTGACCATTGTTACAGGATTTATATCCCAACATCTGAATAGTTATCATTACACAGAAAAATTTAATTTTTCATTGTCAGTAGAAATTAAACTCTGGATGTGCTACTTGGGGGCAACAACTTGACCACTTCACTAAGTCACCACACCCTTTATTATTAGGATCTTGATAGTGTCAGAATCTTAATATTGTTAAAAACTTGATAGTATTAAGATCTTGATATTGTTAGGATTTGATATTTTTAAGATCTTGAAAGTGTCAGAATTTTGAAAGTGTTAGAAACATGTTATTGTTGAGATCTTGAAAGTTCAAGACCTTGATAGTGTTAGAATCTTGTTATAGTCAGAATCTTGAAAGTATAAGGATCTTGATTGTGTTAGGATCTTGAAAGTGTCAGGATCTTGTTATTATTAGAATCTCAAAAGTATTAGGATATTGATAGTGTTGAGATCTGTTACTGTTGAGATTTTAAAAATATCAGAATCTTGATAGTATCAAGATATTGAAAGTATCAGGATCTAGATAATGTCAACATCTTAAGTGCTAGGATTTTAAATATTAGAATTTTATTATTGTTAGAATTTTAGTAATTTGAGATTTTGAGTATTAGAATTTTGGTATCAGGATTTTAGTTTGTTAGATTTTTAATTTGATGGGATTTTGAGTACTGGAATTTTGAATATCAGAATTTTAACTAGCCAGAATTTTAATTTATGAGATTTTGCATATTGGGATTTGATTGTCAGAATTTTGATTTGTTATGATTTTAATTTGTTGGATTTTGTGTATTGGGATTTTATTGTCAAAATTTTGTGTGTTGAAATTTTGAGTATCAAAATTCTAATATAGAACCATTCAGTTGATTGATTTTATTACTATATAAGATTGTAGCATTCTAGGTAAAAAATGAATAAACCTATAATATGAGAAATTTTTAGTTAAGTCTGAATTAATTTGTATAATTTTAAAATCAGCTAAGCTGGCTAAGCTAGTAAAATTTATCGGCTTAATTATAGCTAAAAAATTTGATAAGCCAAAATCATTATTTAAAACTATAATAAAATAATCTTTTAATATAAATTATTAAATTAATAACTTTAAGATACTCTATATCTATTTAAAAAAAAAGGCAGTTTCTGCAAGTATTTAATTATAAATTTTATAGGAAACAAGTTTACTTAGGCCTAGAGAGCTAATTTACTTAAAGAAAAACCAAATTTTTTGGAGAGAATTTTGGTGCAAATAATTGTAAAAAAGATTAAGATCTAATTTCAGGAGTTAATTTCAGTCAGGTACAATTTCAGGTGCCTGAAGTTTCAACTTTAGTTGGATGCCAACTTCAGGCATGACATGTAAGTATGCATAATTAAACCCCGAAATTCCCTCAAAAATTGATGATGAAATTAAGGTAATATCAGTAATACTATTAAATTGCCGATCATTCAATTTTGAGGGAACTTACAGGTTTTCACATCCAAGCACTGTACATACCGGTCTGGAACGAAACTAAGATTCATCGATTGGGTAATTATTCGTGATTAACATACTGTAATAATGAGCAAATACGGTATTGCATAAATGAAATACTGCTGATGTATAAACCTATGTGAAATTAATTACCCAAAGTCATGAGACAAAACAGACTGCTTTTTTTATAAGGATAACATAAATATAAAAAATCATCATCGACATATGATATTGCATACGATATATTCCATTATT
>CAJVPZ010001152.1:0-15389 GCA_910592135.1 Racocetra fulgida | reverse complement strand
ACAACATACTCATGAACCCGGACTTACACGTTCTCGTTACTACAAGTCACGATTTTTTTTCTAAAAAAACCGTGACAGTAGACACAAATAAGATGAAAAGGCTTTGAGCAATATTTAAAACTACTGAAGATGAAAGTTTGAATAGATAATTAAATTATTTTGACTGTATTTAAATGTTTTGCTGGTTATAACATTAGAATTAAAAATGCAGATGATATTTCAATCAACAAATTATGCTTTTAAAATTCAAAATACTAATTTAACATTTTTTTTGATTATACAACTTTAAAACACAAAGCCTAATGAATGTTTTGTCTGGTTATACAAATTTAGAGTCAAAAGTGTTAGCCTAATAAATATTTTGCTCAGTCTATATAATTTTATACAAAGGTAAACAAAGAATGGTTAATTTTGAGTTTCAAATACCTCTAAAAAATAATACAAAGCTAACTTACCTCTTCATATAAATGCAACAAAAAAACCCTAACATTAGGTAATCAAAGATCTTTACAACATAAAAAACAAAGTTTATGATAAATAAATAAGTAAATAAATAAATAAATAAATAAATACAGTGCATATGTGATATATGGGATGAGTCAGTAGAAAAGGGACAAATTTTTTATATATAAAAGTTTTCTTGAATTTAAAATTAAGGTTTTTACTTAAATTAACTGATCATCACTAACAAATAACGATAAACTAAAAAAATATTTCATTTCATTTACTTTAGGTTTAGGGTAAGGTTTGAGATTTTAGCAAGATGTTAAATATATGTGAAATTTAGCAAGAAATTTTTTTTGTTAGAATATTGAAGGTAGTTTCATAGACGAATTCTTGAGATATCAGCATTTTTTTAAAATAATCTTTATTTTGGTTATATAAATTGATTTGCATATTACACCTGATCCTGCAATTTTATTTGCTAATTATACACCAGTGATGATCACTACCAGTTATAGTTAGTAAAATTCTAAAATTAAATATTTTAACAACTTTCTTATTAAATTTAATGAACTTTTTTTTATTTTAATTTTATAAGGTGAAGTAAGATATTCTGACACACCTAAGAGTGCTAATTAGTGTTCAAAAACGATTAAAAATCTTGGTTAATCCTGAATCTGATCTGAATCCATAATTCGAATTAAATCCAGGAGTAATCCGTGCCAATCTGATGATTTGTCACATATATTTGTCACAATGTAAATGATAAATTCAAATTTATCACATAACAAATTCGAATTTATCACTTATATTGTGGTACAAGATGTGATACATTCGAATTTATTATGTGACAAATTTGAATTTATCACAAAGAGTGATTATATAAAGAAATGACCTAAAATTAGGCCCAATCTCGCTCAATCTGCCCATACTGATGTTTCAGGAGCCAAACCTAATCTGACAGTTTAGATCTGCACAAATCCGAATTCAATCTGTGCTAACTTTTTTGAACACTAGTGCTAATAGTAAAAGTTTTCAGAAAAAAAATATTATTCACAAATTTTATTAAAATAAACTAATATTCAATCTAATATTCATTGACAAACTAATAAATACCTTAAATTTTAAAACAAAACTTAATAATTTGAACTTTCAAAAACTATTTAAAAACTGTTATGTTTTGTGAGTTGGGGGGTATTTTGATGCACTATGCAAATTGATATTTTTATATTGTGTTATAATATATGTTGCATGATACTAATTAAATTTTTAATTTTTTCATATTGTGTTACAATATAGATATATATGATACTACTTAAATTTTTGATTTTTTGCTATTTAATCATTCCTTTTTTTTATGATCAACTTCAGCTTTTTTACATGCTTTCTCTGCTTTCCAGTTGGCTCGCTTTTGGGCAGTCTCTTCTTTTCTTTTTTTGGTATCTTCTGCTTTTTTTTTTGCTAACTCGTTTATTTCTTTCAAAGCCTGCAAAGATTTCTCATTAGTAAGAAGATGAGAGAATAGCAATGTTTTTCTTTTTTTCTTTAATGGTTGGTGCTCTGATTCATTGGTTTGTGGTGGAATTCTGTAAGTTGGATATTTAAGAACAAGTTTTAGTGAACAAGTACCAGGATTTAAGTAAGTTCAAGTTCTTCTTTTACGGTCTCAATTTCTTTTTTTAGAGAATCAATTTCCACTTTTAATAGTTCATTTTCTTTTGTAATATTAACTGGTATGGAATAATTATTTAGTTGAAAATACGGCATAGTAGAATTATTATTTAGTTGAGATGTAAGAGTGGAATAGTGATTTTGTTGAAAGGATGATATTGTAAGTTGAGAAGATGTAACAGAATAATAATTTGTTTGAAAAGATGATATAGTTAAAGAATGATTTTGCTGAGAAGATGGTATCATGGGTTGAGAAAATATTGTGGTTTGAGAAGACATAGCAGAATGTTGATTTGTTTGAAAAGATAGTATAGTGAAATAATGGCTTTGCTGAGATGATATCGTAAATTGAGAAGAGGTCGCAGAATAATGATTCGTTTGAAAAGATGGTATAGTGGAATGATGATCTTGTAAAGAAGATAATATTATAGGATGGGAAGGTAATATAGTATCTGGTAAAGATAACAAAATATTATATGAAGGAAGTTCTTGTTCTGTTTGCCGCAGTTAAGGTAAAATATCAATTTGTTCTGTTGATAGTGAAGGATCAAGATGACTAGGGCTAATAGCATTAGAGTTAAAGGACCAAATTCTGGTAGCCCTATAAGCATTAGTAATTGCTTCAGAGGTATAAGTTTTAATGAATGCCAGTCTAAGCATTTTAGCAAATATGTGCTTAGTTATCAGCTTACCAGTTTCATGGTGAAGTTTATTGCAACCTTTGCTATACTCAGTTTTGAGTTTAGCAAAGGGAAGCTTGGAAGGTTATAGAACATATGTTGTGTAGAGTCGAAGAGCATATAACAGAATCCCATTTCATGATAAAAGTTTATACATATATAATTTATGTGGCTTTTATGGCCATTGAGCATGAGAAGAACAGGATGACATGGAGGAATGGAGTTTATAAGTGTTTTATATACATTTGAAATAGGTCTTCGCGCATATATCCAGTGTCAGTAAAGCTCATGACAGTGCCAGCTGGAGCCCCATTTAATAAATTGGGAATTGTACAAACACCTTTATATATAATTAGCAGAGAGATATAGTTTTCTGCAGCTGTAATTGTTAGAACGACAGATATATGATCATGTGTATTTCCATGAGTAACCTTATGTACTTGACGAGACCCCTTTGTTGCGAGAACTTTTTGAACTCTGAGAGATAAGACAAAGCCAGTTTCATCTATGTTCCAAATACGATCAGTGATAAGTGAATTGTTCTGAATGATTTCATAAAGCTTATCAAAGTGATCTTTAATAATAGTTCAATTGGCCCTTTGAGTACATGCCTTTGACAAGGCCTGAGGTACTTGGAAAGATAGATCAGAGTACAAACATTTATGATGCCAGTGAATTTAAAGATTACATGAAATACATCCTTCCAATCCTTTATAAATGGCTAAAAGGTTTTATACAATATTTACTTCAATTTCAATTGACAATTACAGATGCGAATATTGATTCATTTGAAAATTACTATGCTCACATCAAAGAGCTTAATCGTGTTATACAGTTTGTTGAATTTTTTGATGAATTCGTTGGTGTTTATGAGTTGCTTTGGAAGATGGACTATATGATCTTTATATATAAGAAATTCGAAAATAAAGATGGTTCTTTGAGTGATAACTATATACATAATTATTGTTATACCAGTATAGGTTTAGAGATGTGTAAATTGCAGAGTTATTTTATACAATAGAAGAATGCAGCTCATAATATAAGAAATTTTATGACAATTGCCATATTTTCTATGATATAGAAGGGTCTGATTTATATAGAAGAAATTTTTGGCTACTTGATACAAGAGATGTTTAAGAAATGATATATAATAAAATTTGTTGTGCGAAATGCTAAGACAATATTATAATTTTCATGTCATCAAGTTATAGTAAGAATATGAATGTGTATGATAACAAAAACTACTAATGATTATGTTAGTTTATGCTTTAATATCAAGCATTTAATTTATGGTGAATCTATTGTATCTAGTTAAGTTGCTTCTTGTACTGATCATTTTTGTTCAAGGTTGTTCAGTTCTTTTAATATTTTATCATACAGCATGCAATTTTGATAGTTGGTTTTGTCCAGCCATAATATTTTTGAAGAAATGCTTTCTATAAATCATGCAAATTTAACTTCAGTTGTGAATAAATTTATATTTAAGAAATCAAAGTTATTTTAAATTGAACAAAAATTAGTTATTTAATTAGGATATCGACGTAGCAATAAATTAAGTGTTAATTATCTAATTTAGTAAAAATTCTATTCACCTAGCCCTTTTTGTAATTTCTTCTTTGCTGATCTCTCCTCAGATAGAAAAAGGAGAAAATAACGTAAGAATTACACAATAACGTCTAATCTTTCCTCAAGTCTTGATCAGAATTGAATAATTTTTGTATCATTCGATTCGTCTAAAACAAATCGAATGGTACTAAAATTGTTTGATTCTGATCAGTGTATTGCAAGATATTATAAAAAACTTAAGTGCGTCAAAATACTCCTCTGCATCAGAATACCCTACTTCACCTTATAATTTTAAAGTTAAAATAAAAAAATTTTTAGCAAATTTGATTAAATATTTGTTAAAATATTTTAATTTAAAAATTAAAAAAAAATTTACTAAAAATGATTTGTTCCTTTTCTACTAACTCACCCCATATATAAATACAAAAAATACATTTATAGCATAATAAAATATATAGCTATAAAATATAAAAATAGATATAAAATTATCAATTTATTTTATGAACTGAATCATAGTAAAGCTTTGGATAAAAAATTGTATTCATGCAATAAAATTTATCAAATTACAGCTATTATTTAAATATTTATCACAATGATAAATACACTTGGTCCGCTTAAATTATTTTTTACTAAGTAAAATTTATTCACTGATATTTTTTGACCTAATGACTAAGGTGTTTGAGAACGCTTTTAATTAGTGAAAAGTATTTTAACCAATCAAATGTACTTGTTATTAAAATAAATAAGATACAAAACATGTAGTTTATTTATGTCAAGAAAAAATTTCAATAATGAAAAAATAAACACTAAGTTTATTATTCTGTCAAAAAATTTTTTGTCCTAATCACCTTTTTGTTTACATTTTATCTATAATGTTGAGAATAACTAAAATTACATCATAATAATTTTATTCACTATAAAATCACATCTGGGTGGATGCTTGAAAACACCTTTAATGAACTAATAATTAGATATTTCAGACACTATGATAATATCCTTATTGCTAATTAAAATTGTTTTTTAATTAAATTAAAGCTAAATTATAAAACCTTAAATATTATACCAATTTATAATTCAAATACTTTATTTTGTTTAAAAGTATTTTAATAATTTCATCATTATATAATAAGTTTCTAATAGTATTAATAATTACTTTATAAATATGAACTTATATTTTGCTTTAAAATATATATGAAGATTCTCTATATTTATAACTACAAGTCTAAATTTAAAATTAGTTTTTTAAGACTTGAAATACTTCAATTTCATTAATTAAAGATACAAAAATCATCTCTAATACATTTTCATACTATTCTAAATCGCATCACTAATATTAACTCTAAGCTATTTTTATAATATTCTGAATCATATCTATAATCCTATATATTATTAGAAATTTACTATCTTTACCCATAGGGTATAATATCTAGTATAATAATTATATAGAGCCCTATATATATATTAAGATTAGAGTAAGATTTAGAAATATGTGTAGTTATATGCAAAATTAGATGCTAAACAATTTTACTTAAGATACCTACATATAGTTACCTTAATAAAATTTTGAGATATTGAGGATTTTTGATTTTTTTCTTATATCAGATATTATACCCACTGGATATAAATAGTAATTCTCATATTATTATTATCATTTTTAATAGATAAAAAATTATTAAAAACTGATTTTTAACAAGAAAAATGTGTAATTACATCACTCTTATAGATAATTCGACTATAACTAAATTGGTAAATTTGTTTTTAATGAAAAAATAAACTATCAGAAGTTGTTAGACTGTAATTTTTATGATTAGAAGACTATTAATGGATTATATCCAGCAAATATTTTATTCATGCTATTAACTTTAATAACAACTATAGTTCTAGGTATATTATTATATAATCTATGAAATGCTTTACAAGTAAATCTATTTCTGCTTCTTTTAAGAAGTACAATATATTTTAACATTATATATTAACAGAATTTCTGCAAAATATTCATAATTGATAATAGAGATAGATTAATAAAGTGTATGTCACATATAGGAAGTTTAACAGAAATTTTTTTACAAGCAGGTACTGTAAAATAGTTAAGATAAATTGGACTTCATAAGCCTTATTGTAATAATTTTATAAGTCTGTTCCTAAAGTTTTTTAATAAAGGTTAGCCTTTACTACAATTTCTTTTCAGATATTTTAAAATATTAAATTAAAGAAATAATTTGTCAAGTGTAGATTTCAAACCTAAAAAAATACTTTATTATTGCTTGATCAAATATTCATTATGAAGAAAAAATATATGAAATTTGGAATTGCCACCACATAGTACTTCAAAGAGGATCACTACATTATGTTTGCTTCCGTTCTGTCTGCTTATGTATACTTCCTGACATTAATCACCAGAATTTTATAATTACTCAATGCTGATCATTTTTTACAAGCTTTTATAACTGCAATTTATCAACAACTCACTTAATTTTTTCCTTTATTAGTAGCCTCACCTGTATTTTTGTTAGATCAAAGCAAATTTATAACATATATTTAACTATCTAAGCTATAGATCCAACATCATCCAGCATCTTAGTAAGTGCTCAGATGCAGTCTATCTCACTAATTAATACTGTTTTCTATACTAAAATGTACTAATTAAGGATTTTCTCATACTGAAAAACACCAAGCTAGCTAGTAAGGTATAATAAAATAGCCTCATTTTAAAAAAACTTTTAACTATATTTAGCTGCTGACTACCTCTTTTAAATTTATCTGCCTCTTTATAGTAAAAATTTATTTCTAATTTTATTTTACTATCTAATTTAGCTATGTCTTCTACTCTATTATTGTAGTTAAATTCTGTTAACTTCTTTCTTTTCTTCTAGTTTATTTTGTCTTTATTAATAGGTGATCCAGCTCTTAAAAGTCTTTACTGTCTTCTCTTTATACTTCTTTTTTTGTTTTTTTGTTTTTTTTTTGAATATTAATAGTAAGGCCATGTCTCTGTCTTTATTAAAATTTAATTTAGCTCTTTTACAAAGAAAAGAGAATATAACTCTTATACAAAGAAAAGAATATATTTAAACTTCATATCCTAAAATAGCAAGAAAAGAAACTCAGACTAATTTATCTGTGGCCTAAACTAACTAGGGTGGACATAGCTCACCTAGATTTGTAGATTAGTAATTATATAGTTTAAGTTTGTTTGGTATTTAATCTATAGAGAATACCAAAGTTCTATTTTAGTACAAGCAAGAGTAGCAGATAGAGGTTGCAAGTGTTGAGAGAGTTAAGAGAGTAAAGAAGAAGGTAGGAAAGATGGAGGATTACTAAAAGGTGAACTAAAGAACGGGCAGTACAATAAGATATCCAGATATTGTGATAAATTTGTGAATTAAGATGTAAAAAAAATTTAATAATAATAGTAGAAGCTAATTTAGCAGATAATATAGTATTTTTAAGTAAATTTATCATATCAAGAGGATCTAGACCAGATAGAGTTGAGTTAATAGATGGAATATGATTATTATAATGAAATGCTATATTATCTAAATTTTTAATTTGGTTATAAAGTGTAGTAATTGATTCTTGTACAATATCTAATGATGTAGTGTTGATAATTTGTTGTAGAGAATTGTCACTAAGGTTTTGAAATAGTGTTGGTGATTGGCAAGTAACCCAGTGTAGTGAGGTACTTGTCTGGTTGCAGTGATGACAATTTGGTGAAAGATAGGGATTATGTTTGTATAATATATAAGGTGTAGGCAACTCATCGAAAAGAATTTTAACTCGAAATGATTTGAAAGTAGAAGATTGGAAACTATGTGAATAATTAGAAATTTTTTGGTTATTGTTTATATAAAGCCATGTAGCAGACCAGTTGATATGAGTAGCAATTTGTAACTACTATTAAAATCTATATTGAGATGACCACAGAGTGTAAATATATGCATGACAGATAGTACAAATTGTATGTTGAACTGGTAGCTCAAGAGGGTATTCATTGAGTTAGAGAGTACAATTAGGATTATAAATATTATATGGCTTAAAGAGGAGGAAATCTAAATTAAGGTGATAGCAAGCTAGTTGATCAGCAAGATTATTAAACCAGTCTTCTTGATATGCAGTAACTTTATGCAAGATGATTTGTAGCTTATATGATTTGATAAAATTAATAAGAGTACACCAAAGCATAGAATATGCTGAGTTTGTAAAGGACAAAGTAGATGGTGATTCTTTAAGACTGTTATATTTAGAGATAACAGATTGTGAATTAGTAAAGATACCTCAAGAAATATCACATTTAAGTCCAAACAAATCAAACATTTCTTCCCAAATACCACTACTAGAACTCCTATAGCAACAATCTATAATTATAATATTGACTCATTTATTCAAAAATGGCATAATCAAAACTTTTCTATTTTTTCATGTTTTTATTAATCTTAAATTTTAATTATTGGGCTTTCTCTTTTCTCTTCTATAACTAATGGTAGCTAGTCTTAAATTAGTTTATAAATAGAAAATTAAGAGGTGTTTTGCTACACTTAGGTGGTTATACAAGATATAATAGATAGTTCAAAATTAATATCATCTTGATACAAATCTGTAACTAATCTCATCATGTATACAGCAAATTCAAAATAAATAAATAAATAAATAAAAAAAAAAAAAGAATTAGTAAAGATGTGAATCGTACAAGATCTAGGTGCTGTAATAATAGCTGATAGAATAGCAACAATTCTGCTTTAAAAGAATATGGCCAGTATTTAATTTGTGCTTGAAATCTGTGTATATATTGTTTTGATAAATCTGTATCTATCTAATACCCATAGAGCAGTTTGGTGAGCTGAGATCAAGAACTGACCCATCTGTATAGAACATAATTTCAGAGAGTTGAGTATTTGAGTTGGCAATAGTCTGGAGAATATTGGTAAGAGATCCAGGTTCAAATATAGATAGGATTGAAACAATATTATGAAAGATATTAGGAGTAGGTGGGATATAAAGAGGATGACGAATAGTGATAGAGTTTATTAAATCTAAAAAAATTGTGTAAGGTTTAATAGTTTTGTCTTGGATGTTGTAAAAGGATTTAGATACTAGATTAATTAGAATAAATAGTGTATATCTATTGGCAATAAGGTTAGAGTTAAAAAAATAGCCAGAATATAAGTTAAAGTTAATAGAAGGGGTTGGATATAATTTAGTAAATTGTAAATTGAAAAAAGCATTGCCAGTGTGTTATAAAAACATGACCAGTTGGAGTGGTCTATCTTCTTGCTTTATCTACTATTATTTGGTTATTAATAGTAGTTATAAGCTATGGTTTGGGTTTTAAAGAAAAGTGGCCAGTAGTAAAATAGTAATAGTTAATGTCTAGAAGATTATAGTGGTTATCAAGTGTTCTGTAAAGTTCATAATTGGTTACAAGATCATTAAAAGTTGTAAACCATAAAGGTTTTCTTCCTCTAGGGATTTTGTGAAGTCTGGGTACAATGTGTTCACAACTAAGAAAGCATGAGTTGTCATATGTAGTAAGTTGGTCTAAGTAGAAAATGTGATGTTTTCAAAGTTGTTTTTTGAAAGAACTATAGTTGGAATTTGATAAGAGTATTGATTCCAAAGGTATAGTATCTTCATTTGAAGTAAATGAAATATCATAAATTGGATTGTAGGTAATTGATATATTGAGATGCTTGAATAGCTTAATAATTTTAAAATTAGTTAGGACCATCTATAATAGAATTGGGATGTATCAAAATATTTTTGGATGATCAAAGATTATTTTGGAGTTGTTGAAGATGGATTTGAGAAGTGATTCCCAAAAGGTCTGAGTTATTAATCTGCTTAATATAGTTAGTGATGTGATGTTGAAGTTGAATATCCAAATATTATGGATATTATAAAATTGTAGATATAAAAGAGTATTTGTAGGAATAGTTTGATTTAGTTTAGCTTTATGTTTAACAAGCTTAATATGGTGAAAAAGTATTTTTTTTACAGTTATATTGGCTAAGTACAAAATTATGGAATCAGTACTCAATTGTAGGTATAATTACTATATTAACAATATACTAAGCATGAGTATCAGTAATACGTTTAGTATTTGTAATTTGAATAAGATGTAGTGATTCTTTAATAATAAGTTGTGTTTGTTTTGTAAATTTGTTGTCTAAAGTAAACCAACATCCATGAAACTTAAAAGGTGTATGAAGTGAATGTAAGGGTAGTGGATGTGAGTTGTAGATAATAGGGTTGTAGTAAGGAGAAGGATTATTAGTGCAGAGAATAGATTTAGAGGAATTGACTTGTATATTGGCCATATTATAAAATGATTGAGCAATAGAAAGAATTTGAGAAAGTTCATGTTAAGAAAAGGCAAGCCAAAGAGTATTATCTATATAAGCTAATATTGAGCATTTAGTATTAAGTTGTTTAAAAGATTTGTTTTTGAGACTAGTAATCCAAGATGTTTGCATAATGTATTTAAAGAAATGTAAGTGAATATATGTTATAAGTGAATCATAATATATTCTCACAGAAGTGGAGTAATAGTTTCATCTTGGTCAATACCACTTTGAACAGAATATGGAGGATTAGTCCAAAATTAGTTATAACTTGGTTATGGTAATCTAAAAAAATATTAGTAATAGTTTTGATAATAGTAGTTGGCAAAGCAAGTTAAACAAGAGAGCGTTAGAGTAACAGAATCGTAGGCCTTGCTCATATCTTGAGACAGAAGCCATATATCTTTGTGATTACAAGTAGCATCCTCAATAAGATTTTGTAGAATATGTATAGGAATAGTGGTGGAGTTGCCAGGTAAAGCAACACTTCTCTTTCTGTTTTGAAACTCTATTTTCTTTTTTCTAATAAGTTTATTCTGTAAATCTTTCTAGAAGCATTTTTCTGTAAATCTTCTCTTTTTCTAGTTTTTTGATATTACTCTTGGTTCTTCTGCTTCTAGACCTTGGTTATTTTATTTCTTTTTCTTTTTCTTTTTCTTTGAGACTGAGTGCTATCTTTTTTTTCTTTTTCTGTTAATCTGACTTTATTTCAAGAAACTTATTTTGAATTCTGATATACTCCTCTTAATTTTTACTAAAATTCTTTCTACTATTCTAGATATAATAACTTCTTTTTTTTTCTAATTTTGAACTTTTGCTATTTTTTCTATTATTATATCTTGTACAAAATTTTCTTTATTTGTATCAGTATTTGTTTAGAATTTAATTTGCTAATCTATTCAGCCAGTAATCTCTTTTTCTTCTTTTTTCAGTTTTTAATATTGTCTTATATATTCTCAATACTTGCTTAATATATAATTTTTATTATCCACTCAAATATATTTCTTTATATATTTCTAATTTATATGTTATTGAGGCTTTTATCTTCTATCAAAATTGTTTTAAAGATTCTTAGTCTTGATTCTTCTGCTATTTTGTTTAAAATTTTATTTTATATAAATTTCAATATCTCTTCTTGTGATTTTTTGTTTAGATGCTTTATATTTTCTTTATTTTCTAATTGTCTTTATTCTATGCTTTTTGCTTTTGTTAAACCATTGCATCTTCTTTTTCTTTGATTTTTTTTTTCTATACATTATTTTATTGTGAATATTTTGACAAATTCTTTAAAGCAGTAAATTAGTGTTTTATTATACCACCTTGTTATTATTTTCTCTATTTATCTAGTTTCTTTCACTATTTAGATTCTAGTTTAAATTTTATATACTTAGCAGCTTGTCTTTCTTTATTACACACTATTTATCTTGTTATTTCTGTTTTATATAAATTTTTTATTATTCTGTTTATTTTCTTATATATAAAAGTTTAATTAAATCAACTTTATATTATATTGCTTTTTGATGTTCTGCATTTATTTTTAAGTGCAAGTTCTGTATATTTAATTTCTTCTACTTTATACTGTCTTAATTCTTTATAAAATATATTTATTTATACCTTTGCTTGTTTTACTATAATCAACTTTTTCTAAAATTTTCTGTTATTTTTCTTTTATATAACTATTCAGTTATTTGTTTATATATTTTCTTTATTTTTATTTGTCATATAGCTCTTGACATATTTCTTTATTTATCTTTTATTTCACATTGTGTATCTTGTATAACAAAAACTAATTTGTATTACAGAATCAAGACTAATTCTTTAAACAACATGTAAAGAGCAAAAATTATTAATGATTTTTTTATATTTTCTTCTATATCTCTGCTGCTTCTACTTTTTTTACTCTAGTTTTTTAAAAAAACTATTATTTTTAGTTTTCCTTTTTTTAGAGCATTGAGTCTTGTTTTTACTAATAGTTATATATTTGTTAATATTTGTTTTTGTAATTTTGTATATAGAGAATCAGCAAAAAGAGTTAATTATTAATAAAATTTTTAAATATATGTCAAATTTTTAGCATATATATAATGAAATAATTAGCAATTATATCTTTATATAATTAAATATAATTAGTTATATATAATTTATAAATATAGGTTTAAAAGTTTTGAATAAAAAATAAATCAATACAAATTATAAGTAAAGTTAAAAAATAAATTTAATGTAAGTTATAAAGTATTTTAATAAATAATTTTTCAGTAAACTGAAAAATGATTATAGTATAATACATTGTAGTTTTATATATAAATTCTTAAAATAGAATTGTGGTATTTGTCCAAGTAAACTTTTTTTCTTACTAAGTAAATCACTTTTGAGTTTCTAACAAAAGTTGTAAAGCTTATCAAAATATATTTAATAATAGTAAAAATATATATATATATTTTTTTTTCCCTCGCAATGTCGTGAATAGGCAAATTTTTATTAGGAATTTATATAGTATATTTACCACCACCTACAATTACGCCGGCCTATAACCTCGTGCTGCTACATTTAAAGACTACCCAGATCGATATGTGCTACACTACTTGTGCTCTAATTCTATAGATAATCCAGTAGAGTTCTCATACTTACCAGGTTACCTAGGGAGAGTGTAGTATATACTCCCTAATCTTTCTATATCCCACACATTTCCAGACTAGGCCTTTTCGGTAACTTACGCTGAGTCCAAGAACAAGTACTTGCGAGCCAAAGCCACTATAGTTACTTACTACTGCCCTTGTAGAGTTCACCCAAACCCTAGTACCAACTTTACGGACTCCATCCCATACCTCTGAAAACCCAAACTTCCAATCCTACAGCCCAGAAGGGCGAACCCTTCCTCTATTTTTTCCTGTCAGCCTGGTTGATATAGTGCTTTTGCCAAACACCTCGGTTCTGTCTGATTTTCCGGTATCCGGTTGATCATCCTTTACATAGTTGACGCACCCCAAGCAGCAGAACTAGAGTTCAAATCCCACTGGCGACAAAAATTCGAATTATAGAAAATGCATTTGGAAGACTGTATCCTATTGGGTTATAGAACCTGTAATGGTAGTCATACCAGCTTGTACTGGGAGGTAGTAGAACATATAGTATGATGTACAAGTTACACAAAACCCAAGTGAAGCTACCAGATAAATCTAGCGAATTTATAGTATATAGGAGCCTGCTTGGCAAGACCTGAGTAAAGAGATAGTACAGATTTTTGACAGTACTATGTAAAGGATTATCAATCAGAAACCGGAAAACTGAACGTGACTGAAGTATTTGGCAAGACACTTTACTAACCTGGCTGCCGGAGAGTAACCAGAGAAAAAGGACCCAACCATAAGGACCAAAGGCAGGTCACAGCCCTTCTGAGCTATCTGGATTGAAAGTTTGAAATAACAGGTGTATGGCCGATAGTCTGTATAGTGGGTGCTGAAGTTTGGGTGAACTCTATAAGGGTGGTAGTAGGTAATGGTAGTAGCCTCAGCTCGTAAATACTTGTTCTCAAACTTGGCATAAGTTACCAAAGCTTAGGTTAACCAGATTGTAGATACGGATAGCTCTAACAATGATGCCTTGAGGATAAATTAGTTCTAAGGATATAGGTGAGAATCTGGAACTTCATAAAGATGTAATAGTGATATAGGTAGAGTTATATTATAGAAGATTTAATTGGATAGCTCAAGTAATAGTAGGTTATAAGTATGACATTTAGTGTAGAATCTAGCAATAGGTAAATACTTAATTAGGTGCTCAAAAGGCGCAAGTATAACTAGAATGTACTTTCTAATGTACAGAGTTGGAATGAGCCTCTCACTCATTAAATACTTAAATAAAAACCTTAGTCCCAAAGAGGTTAGTTAAAGAGAAAAAAAAAAAAAATTTAAATACCAAAAGTAAGGGTGTAGCGACTTAGTGTAGTCAAATTGTTGCACTCTCAAACGGCAGGACAAGAGTTCGAATTCTACTGATAACGAAATTTGAATTTATGGAATGTGTTACGGCAGACTGTGTATAATCTGATGGATCAGTAGATCTGTAAACTTGGTTGTACCAGGGGTTATTGGGACTATAGTGTGACACATAAGTTATATAAACCGGATGAAATAGCTGTATAAATCTAGATATTAGGGTATATAGAAGCCTACTTGGCAAGTCCCGAGTAGAGAGGTAGCACAGATCTTTGATGGCATTATATAAAAGATTATTACTAAAGATCTGAAAACTGGACGGGACCGAGGTGTTTGGCAAGGCACCATATCAATCAAACCGTTGGTATATTTCGAAGAAGGGGTCTGCCTTTTGGGCTATCTGGATTGGGAGTTTGGGAACTAGTGAAATAGTAGATGGTCTATAAAGTGGGTGCTGGGGTTTAGGTGAACTCTACAAGAGCAGTAGTAGATAATGGTAGCAACTTCGGCTTGCAAGTACTCGTTCTCAGATTTGGCATAAATTACTAAAAGTCTAAATTAGCCGGATTATAGATATGGAAAGCTTAAGCAACAATATTTCAAAGATAAATTAGTCCTAAGGCTACAGTATGCATCTGGAACTCTTGACTGACAAATATAACAGAGTGTTCTAGTGACACAAGACGGCAGTGTATATTACAGAAGGTTTAAGGGTAGAGTGTCCATAGATCATTTTTAATAGTAATCATGTAGTA
>CAJVPZ010001151.1:0-15399 GCA_910592135.1 Racocetra fulgida | reverse complement strand
GGTTATAGGATATTTTCTTGTAATTAAAGTCTTATATACCGTAAATAAAATATATCTTTCTTTAACTATATACTTTCTATGAACTGCCCTTAGTGAAGTAATATTCCACTTCCACACTGCTATAATCTTACAACAGAGCTCTATAGCTGTGTGCTTTGTTACTTATGCTGTATTAAGAAGGCTACAGTCTATTTGTAACAGTATGAACACTAATAGCATAATTAGATCTAAGTTTTTAAATAAAAAGCTAAAAGATAAAATCATCAGAAAAAGTATTGGTAGAGTTTATACAAGCTTATAACTTCTTAAAATAGATTATATATATATTAACTAAGTCTGTTCCTTATTTAATTTCAAAAAATTGCTTTTGTTATTTAATTTTCTGATTAGTAGAGCTAAATTTAGTTTTAAAGAAATAGTAAAAGCTTCAATTCTGCTGACCAGCATTTTTAAAAGCATTAAAAGCAGAGTTAAAACTTCAAAACTAGTTAGCCCAATTTGCTTTATATAAGTTAAGACAAAAGCAAGTTGTTAAGCAAATCTCTAATTATTAATAATAACAAATTTTTCTAACTATTCTACTGGGTTTTGGCTTTCATCACCAATAAAAAAATCAATTTTAAGAAAAGATTTTTCTTTGTCTAGTATAAAATATTTAAAAAGTTAGTTATTGCATTAGCAGCAGCATTAAAAGCAACTTCAGCCATATTTGCAGATAGTATTACAAATAGTTGTAGTGGTAGTAAATAGTTTTTAAATTGTTCTGATGATAGTAAATTATTTCTAAGTAAGTCTTATAAAAGTAGATTAATATCAGATTGTTTTTGATAATTTTTTGATAATTTAAAGATCTTAGTTAGAGTAAAAATTTCTTAAATAATACTGTCAGATAGAGTTATTACCCAGATCAGGTGATCTATATATAACATCTAACCCTACAGGTCACAGATCAAAAAATTGTCTTGACTTAGGTCAAACAGATCAGATAAGGTGTGTGGCACAACAAAAAATTTGGCATGCTATATGGCATACTATTAGCCAAAATTTATACTATACTATATAATAAGCATGCTATTAGCATATCATAATATAATTGAATCATCTTTTAGAATATTTTAGACCTTTGCTTCAATTTTTTCTTATAATTTTATGTTGTTTGATTTTCTACTTGAAATATTTCAGAATATCCAAATATCAGTTTAGCCAAAGTGAGATATATTATATAAATAGTATGTCTATAAACTATTTTTGTTTGCATATATAAATTCTGTGCCAGGTTTTGTCGATCATTTATCATGTGATGCAGTTCAGGTACACAAAATGTAATCCCCTATGTTTGTAAAATAGTTCTATGCATGTTGTATAACATCCAGCATTTTAGAAAATTATTATGATTATAATATAAGATTCACTTTACGTACGTTTATATATATGTGCATATATATCAGATATGCATTACATACGTATGCACTTAAACCAAGTTATATTTATGTCATACATATATACCTGCTGAATATTTTAATACACTATTAAAATAAAAAAATCAATATATTTATGTTAATACATGTGTCTAATATCTTAAACATTCAAATTTATATATGGATAGGCATAACTAGCAATGTATAGTAATAGACAGTAATGTATTTGCCCTCTAAAATAGATTCACCAGATTTTTTATTAATAAATGTAAAAATTTAACTTTTCAGAAGTTACTTTTTGTTAGTAAAGTGTTTTTTTAATTTAAAACATTGAATAAGAAAGGACGTGATTGAATAGTTTGCTTAAACATTAGGTAAAGCTACATTGTTCTCACTTATGCATTCTGTTTGAAGGCTAAAACTACATTGTCCTCTTATTATTTTTGATTTTGCATTAAAAATTGTATCCTTAAACCTAATAATGCTGCATAACTTAAATGCCGAGTTACTATATATTACCAGAAGTAGGTCAGAAGTAGGTATAAGTTCTAACGTTTTGGAATCTGTTACTCAGGTATTTAGAATGAAGCGAATTGTTTGTTCAATCAATACATTTATCACTATTACCAGTACACATCTTATTGATGTCGTTTATTATTTTAATTTATAGTAAACAAGTGAAATTTATGTAAGTAGATCTTTTTATTTAATTATTTAATTTTTAAAATCTTTGATAGAATAACAATAGATTTAAATTTGACAGATATATATAAGCAACTCAAAGGATTTTTTTGACCAACACTTTTATATATATATATATATATAAGTTATATATATATATATTTATTTATTTTTCTTATACGTAGTGATAGCAATAGGTTTATTAAAGTTATATGATATATAGTGATTAATATATATCGATATGCATTTAAGCTTTTAATGACAAATTACAATTATTATTATTTTTTTTTTTTCACTTTGGCTGTCTTGTCAGTGATCCTTTATTAAGATTATTATACGAGTAAATCATACAATGTTGAGCTTAATATTTAGGCCTGACATCCCGCAGTTACTTCAAAGAGCACTTACAAGCGACCAGCCGCACCGGGCCGAACTTCCATTAAAGGACCTCGATAACCTTAGCATAATACCTGGGTTAACCCCGGGAACTCATGTCAAACCACCGCCCTACAATAGAATACCGCCAATCTGATGACATCTTCTCGTAGGGAAGTGAAAAAAACAAAAAAAAATCTACTAATACTAATACTAATCCTAAATAGGGGAAGAAAAAAGAAATGAAAACCATCTTCATATGTATATAGGGTGGTAGCTGGTGAGTATCTACTTGCAAAAAGTTCAATATATTTATCGCGAACATCATTCTTTATACGTCTAAAACTAAGTGCTTTTGCAGAATGAACAATATGATTATGTAAATACTTGATATTTACTTTGAGTGGATAATCAGTCTGGAGGTTCCATCACTCAAGCTGAAGATGAATCGTAGTCTTACATTCCATATTTCTAATATATAATGAATTAAGTTTCTTTAAATCAGAATTTCTCTGTTTTTGTCTCACTATGTCGCTATGAATACAATGCCTTAATTGTCTGAAAATAACTTTTTTTCCTTGAATTTGATAGCCCTTAGATTGAGCCATCATTGTTTTTAATATTTCTTCAAAATCAGCAATCCATTTTTCAGCACCTTTGACACTATTAACATCCACTCAAAGATCTGTATTGAATTGATTTATTAAAAATCCTTTTGCCATAATATAGTCAAGAAATTTATGAACCTCAGTTACAAGATAATTATAAGTTGGTGGAAGTATATCTCTAATATATTCAGGCAGTATTATGCTTGTTTTATTTAGATTAAGTAATTCTAAGTTTTCATTATTTAACCTTTCATTTATTTCATTATTAATTGAAGGTTCTGTTACATTTAGGTTGTATAAAAAATATAAGTTTAGAGTGTAACTAAGATTTTTGAAAGAAAAGTGTAAAAAAAATAATGAAAGAGAAGTAAAAAAAAAAAAAAGTTCTAATTTTCTTTTTTTTGCATAGAGTCCATTACTATTTTGTCAAAATTTTATCATGTTATGTATCTAAGTTTAAAAAATCGTCATACTTAAACTTAAATATAAGAGGTTTAGGTCGCAGATAACTCCTATAACCTTTGAGTTAGCAAGGGCTCTGTCTGAGTCTCTAGTCTTAGTATCTTATAGATATAAAGTTCAAATAATGTAATTTCTTTATCTTTATTTATAAAGAAGTTTAATTGGATTTTAATAAAGATAGAGGCATGGCCTCACTTTTGAAGATTAAAAAAAAAAAAAAAGAATATATACAATATAATAATTTTATTAAAAAATTAGTGATTCAATATTAATATTGTTTGTAAATACTAATTTTAACTAAAGTATAATTATATTGTAAAATATAAATATAATTAGGTAGTACTAATAAGGCTAGCTATTGACCAAAAAAACAAGGTTTTAATAAGTTAAGAATTTAAAAAAAAGCCAAAAGCTACTAAGCCAGGTTAGATTAGATATTTTTTTTGAATATTAATAGTAAGACCATGTCTCTATCTTTATTGAAATTTAATTAAACTTTACAAAAAAAATAACATATTTAAATTCCATATCTTAAGATAACAAGAAAAAAAACTCAGACTAATTTATCTGCGGCTTAAACCATCTGTTTGGTTAGATTAATAATAGCTATAAATAGAAATTTGCATATTTTTTTTTAAATACTTAGCTCAATTTCAAATAAACATAATACAGTATGTAGATATTAAACACTGTAGATGCATTTAATATTATCTTTTTTATTTAATTATATTTTTTAAAAATTTGTAATTTTAAAATTATTGATATACTGTAATTATGTTTATACCAATTATTAGAAGACTTTTTTTATAAAAATACAAAAATCTTTATAGCAATCAAATCTATTTTATTCAAAAAAAAATTTTTCAAAGTTATAAACTTTGTATATATCGAGTGAAAAAACTTTTGACGACCACTGCATTTGTATTTTAATATGTTACAATTATACGTATATATAAATTTGTATAAATAACTATTTAATCTAGTAATATGTATATTTATACGTATAAAAAAAGATTAATAAACTTCTGGCATAGTAGTTTTGAATAAACTAGAGGTTTCAAATTTGAAGATGGTGGTAACAATTTTTATTGTTATACAGTTCTTATTTTTAATCTCTTGCCAACACTTTCTTGTTCTCTCGCTCTCTAATTTTTGGTTATTTAAAAACACCTGCAGAACATCAGAAGTGGCAAATACTCTTCCTCGTCATCATCATACATTTCGATATTTTTAAGAAGGGGTGGCATAAACTTGCACTTGACAGTTGCAGAAAAATGCAACGTTCACATTTAGAGTTTTGATAACGATCATCTTTTTAAAACATTTGAACGTTGTACTACTTACACGTAAATTAATGATCATTGTACTTTGAGACGAAATCAGGGTCGATTTGCAAAATACAAAATAGTTCTTTAATTCTAAAAGAGAGGGTGTTGATTAAGAAAGTCGGGCACAATTTTACCAAATCGATAAAAAAAATTTTTTTAGCGGGCAAATTTGGCCCCCAAACGGTTTAAGGGATAAGCGCGTTTTTTTTCTTGTTTCAAACGATTACATTGGTATGTGTAATAAACTTTTAAACCAAATTTTTATTCTAACAGTGGGCAATTTAACAAAATCCTAAAGTTTTTTTTTTTTTTTGTTGACATGTGAGCATATATAGCATTTATTTTGCGAGAATTCATGTTGATCCGTGATCACAATGAGCAAAAACAGTTAAATTCGTCATATATTTTTAAATATAACCACTTTTGTCGTTAGAGTACATTTACCCGCATGCAAACGCCAATCGCAATGATTTTTTTATAACGGCTTATTCCGATATTTGTACATATTCAACTTACAAATACGTAAAGCACATGCTATAAATAGTTGTGTCCCCTCTTCGATGTTCCTACGGTGTGTATCCTCTATCGTTTTTTAAAATTCCCAGTAGTGTATAGTAAAATCCCTTAGTCGGAAATTTCATTGAAAATGATAGAACTACGTTCGTACGAAAATACCGCAGGAAAATTGAAGTTAGTACATCCAAACCTCTATTATTTATGGCAACCGATTATTCACTTTGCTGAGTAAACATGACACAAATCTGTTCATTCTGTTTGTTTAACACCAAATCAAGAAACATACGTGCAAAATTGGTGCATCATTAAATTATATCTTTTGAGTGACGTAGATACATACGATCTTTGACTTACCAAATTTGAAGTTTTCGAAATAAAAAGTCGCACCATTTTTTTTATTCTCTTTTGATCGCGGTAAACTATAGTCTTTATTGCTTACATGGTTACACTTGCATAGTTCTTCCGATTTGTGGTGAAACATTAAATATATATTCTATTCCTTTGTTCTATCTTCATTCTCTTTTTCGTTATTCATATATTCTACATTTATTAATCTTCATTTAATTAATAAAATGACTTGTCAAATACTCGCTGAAGTTCTAGAAAAAATTTTAGAAAATCTAGATGATGATAAAAATACATTGTTTTCTTGTATGCTAGTAAACCGTTACTGGTGTAAATTTGCCGCTCGAATTCTCTGGTCAAAACCTTTCCATCTTTCTTATTCTCCAAAACTTGTTCGTTCTTACCTTCCATTTTTCCCTCCTGATTCAAATGCAACTATCGGCTTCCAATCAGTTCAAAAATTCCAACCTCCATTATTTGATTATCCTTCGTTCATACGTAGAATTTCAGTATACTACATGTGTTGTGGAATAAGATCCTATATCTTAGACATTCAATTTCGTGATCAAGGTGAAACAAAACAACGTCGGTACACTGATGCTGAATGGATTTTATTCACTCGCCAAACTCAAAATTTATCTCGAGAACTATTCAAATTATTTTTAACTAGATCGCCAAATATACTTAGTCTCAATCTAGCAATGCAAGAACGTGACTTTTGTTTACGCGAAAATCCAAACAAATTTCTTGCGTTAGATCGTTACAAATCTGCAAAATTCGCATTAAGTAAATTGCGTCAATTTAGCTCGGGTGGTGAAGGAAAACGATTTTACGAGATCTTGTCGAAATATTGTCATAATATTAGATCATTCAACATAATTTATAATTTTGGTGATTATTGTAAATTTGAGAACCTAATTAAATCACAACGACGTTTAGAACATTTACAAATTCATCATATGTCTTCACTCAAGGAAATATTAAATTCCTTAGAAACTCAATCTATGTCTCTACGAACTTTAGAATTTTGGGATTGCGTTTTTACTGATGCATCTCTAGATAGTGTCTCCAAATGTTGTAAACTTGAAAGAATCGTATTTCATTATTGTTCAAATTTAACTGCAGAACTATTACACCCGTTAAGTTTTGCCAAATTTCCAAATATTACAACTATTTATTTTAAATTTAAAGAGCATCTTGATCGTAAGGATAGACCAATAGATGAACTAGCAAATCTGATAGAAAATTCAAAATCAACTTTAACGGAAGTATATGTACAGGGTATTGGATACCCATCTATGAGAATCTTTCAAGCAATAGTAAATTGTAAAAATCTACAAAAACTTTCAATCCAGATTCAAACATTGGGTGAATTTCCGTTATTATTACATATTATGACAAGTTGTACCAAATTACATTCGATTTCTGTGCAAGAGAATCCAAAATTTTTCGTAGAAAATTTTTTCTTACCTCCGACTTCTAGTGGTTCAATTGGAAATTCAATGGATTCGTATTTGGATGCAAACGAATTCTTACCCCAAATTTCTCAAATTCTTAATGAGGAAGTTCGTCACCTAGTATTGAATTTGCCTAATTGTTGGATCACACCCGATACGTTACGAGAATTTTTGGATAATTGTAAGGCAAATTTGGAATATATTCGATGGCAAAGTTTTGATAATATTCAATTGTTTGTGGATATTGTTGAAGAATATGGAAGGAAAGAAGGAAAAGAAATAAAATACGGAAATTGGAAATGGGAACAGTTTAGAAATAACGTGGGTCCTATTACCTTGGATGTTGAATTTCATAGACGTGATGTTAAGCCCTATAGGTAAATATCATTGTTGAGTTTTATGTTAAATTTATTTAATAATTAATTGGTTCGATTTAACTCATATAGTAGATGGGAGCAAGAATTTATATTACAACAAAACCTTATCGATTTGTTGCGATAAATACGATTCCTGGTTGACGTGTTGTTAACCAATTAAATTAAACAAATACAAGTCCTCATACTGGTCACAATTCTGATTATTTTTTTCGTTATTTTAATATAGCTTAAATCCTTATCTTAAATATATATTGTAGAATTAATTATAATATTATTAATCAGTACATATTGTAAAATGGTTCATACAAAAAATCATTACCTAATTGTATTTGTACAAATAAAATATCTATTAATATATAGAGTGGAAATTATTTTATCAAAAGTGTCACATTATAATCAGTATAAACTAACTACAAAAATATCTTCCGATGTTTTTTTCTTTTAAATTCAATTGTTTAATTCTAGATTTTATTGAAGCCTGCTAGATTTTGTTGGACTGGAGCCACTGGACTTATAAAACTGGAACATTAGACTTATAGATTCCAATCGGAATGTATAAGTCCAACTCAAATTCAGACTACCGTATACTGTTTGAATATCTTGATAACTATTGGTTACTCGACCAATTATAAATTTACATCTCAACTAAAATTTTAAATTTTAAACTATGTCGATGACATCCACAAAAACGAGACGTGCTGTACTTAACGCTTATAAATATTTATTAAAAACTCAAAGGGAAACATTTCACGGTATGTTCCTTCGAGTTTTCATTTCTTTTTACATCTTCAAAAATACTAATGATGCATTAAAAAGGAGACTTTCTGGCAATATCTGGTGTGTATTTATTTTAATATAGTAATTATTCGCCATTAAAGTAATTTACTCAATTTTTTTTGATGGTATAGAAGCAAGACGCAAAACATGTGAAGAATTTTTAAAAAATAAAGATGAAACTGATGAAAAAGAGATCAATAAAGTATTCATGTTATTTTTAATCAATTTCCCTGTCTCCTTAACTAAATTGTTATTTATTCTACAATCACGCGTTTACATTATTCTACTATAGCAAATTAATCAAGCACTAGAAGCGGCTGAATTTTTAAAGTCAAACGTTATCCAGGCTGTATTCGACGAAAAAACAAACAGATTTAGTAAGTTTAATAACATGCTTCTGTTCAGCTCTTATTACACATTGATAAACTTTTTCGAAATAAAAATTATATTAAAGAAAAATAATTATATGGATAGTTTTATTAAAGTTATAGGTCATCACTGTTAAAATTAGTATCTAAACTCTTATTTAAAAAAGTAACTTTATTTTATCCTTACTAACTTATAAATAAGAAAATCTTAAAAGCAAATTCTTGCAGTGGGATGGTCTATAACTTTAATCAAACTATTTAAATAATATTTCTTTTTTAATATTTTTTTTTTATTTTTAAATGTATTTAATTATAAAATTAAATTAATATAATAGCTAGTAATATATATAAGCTTTATTATTAATTTGTTTATACTTTTAATTAGAGGCAAAAATAACTGAAAATACCGAACTGGGTAATAATGAATCGATTAAAGATCCACTGTCTATTAAAGAATTAAAAAAATGAAATATAAAAGCTAGCATTGTTTTATTTTACATTTAATATTTATATTACAGTATATAAAAGATTAATATTTTTTAGTATTAAAATAAAAATCATGTATTTATTTTAACAATTAGTCTTTATATTGTAAAGTAAATTTATACAATATATAAAATTAGTATTTTTATATTTATTTATAAAGTATTGCTATTTACACTATTATTTTTGCTATTTACACCATTCTAAATACTAAAATTTTCTTAGTTTTTTTATTTATAATATTTAATTTTTTAGCTAAAGAATGTTTAATAACTTTTTAACCAAAACTTATAATTAAATAAACAAGTTTATTAAAAAAAATAAAATTTCATAGTGCAATTAGCAAAAATAATAGTATACCCTATTTATATTATATTTTAATTTAAATTGAATTAATTAATTATACTATAATATTAAAATTTTATAAAATATATATATATTTTTTGTAATTTGGTAATTCTGCTTCTGTTTATTTAAGATTAAGCTAATCAAGAATTTTATATTTTTTATCTATAGCTATTTTAATATAATTAATTAAAAAATTTATTCAGTTTTTACTCAGATACAACCTGTCTTAGTTCTTGATTAAAGTTAGCAATAGAACTAATAGAGCTTAATAATTATATAAATAAAGCTTAAAAAATTAGTATTTATTAATTTTTTTAAAGCTTTATTAATTTTATTTACAACTCTATTAAGCTTTATTAAATTCTATTTTATAATTATTTTTTATATTTTACAAAAACTTTTTGCAAAATTTTACTAAAATTTTTTTTTGTTCTTATTTTATTTTATTTTTTATTTTTATTTTATATTAAGGTGAAGTTACATCTTTAGTTTATTAACATATACTTATTATAACAAATTCTTTATATACAGTATATACTTATATACAATTACAGAGATTTAGACTAATTTATTTATGACTTAAATCTACAAAGTTTTCTATGTCTTACACATATCTTATCTAGTTTTGTGCTTTTCAACCAAATATTTTTAGTAATATCATATTTCCTTCATGTTTTATACAATTAGTTATAACTTCTAATTTGATATGTCAAGTGTTTGCTTCTAATGAGCTTTCAATTTGAAGTATCTGCAAACATGACTTACTGCAAGTTCCTACTAAGGTACTTTCTTCATATAATTATAATTAATGCAGATGGCCTTTCTACAGCCTTATATTTCAAGCTAAAACTTGCTGCCTAATTAGATTCACCATATGACAGAGTTGGTATTGCATTATCAAATTAAAGACTTATTTTAGGTTTGTATTATCTTAACTAGTTTACATCCCTTCATGCACTATTTCTCTCCATAATACCTTAATTTCTTACTTATTTACTCAGATACTACTAATCTGTATCTTAAGTTAAACTCTGCTACTATTACTAGTTTGCTACTTTAGGACTTAATGTTCTTTTCTAATATAGTAGTATTAATTAATCTATTTGTATTTTCTTATATAATGTATTACAAAAACTATATTGTATAGCTATTTTAATAATCTATTTTATTAAAGATCAGCTTAATATTACAAAATTCTTTAAGTGGCAAGTAGTTCTATTTTCAACTATAGGCTTATATTATGTTACTAAGAGGCATACCTTAATTCACCTTGACTTTTAATTTAACTTTTTATCATTAGTTAATGATGTATTATTGTTAGTATATTTTGGTTTCTTTTATTAAAGACTTCTATATATACAGTATATAATTAGAGCTCTGACTTGGTGTTTTTAGATATATTAGATTAGTTAGTCTATTTCTATAAAATTATTTTTCTTTAGCTAATTGTTTATACTATCAAAAATGCTTCTTATTTAGATAAACCTAATTTTTTATCACAGTTCTTTCATATATTTAACACTTTTTTTACTATTTTAGTTTTAATAGTATTATATTATTTTCTCAAGTAAATACTCAGCACTATTTTTAAATTAGGATTAATATACACAATCTGTTAATTATTCTTTTAAGCAAGTACACTACAAGTTAGATACAAAGATGTTGGTATTGCCTAATATAGAGATAAAGGGATGTTAATATTGGCTTTAAATCATCTCAATCAAAGAATTAATTTGTATAATCTTTTATAATCTAGACCTTTTATAATGCTGCTATTATACATGATGCTTGCACTCCATAATCAGAATTTCTTCTAGAAATTCCTATTCTAGAACTATACTTGCACTTGGACTTTCTACAAGGCTTTATATTTGATTATAGCTTAATAAAATTATATAGTAGTAACAAATTTAAAAATTTAATACTAGCCTGACTTGAACTATCGACCTTGCCTGTAAGAATTTGGATGCTTAACTAGTAAGCTACAAAGCCAAACCCCTTTTTTTTGTTTTTATATTAACTTTATTTAAGAATAGATAAATATAGATTATTTTATTTTATTTTATTTTAAACTAGCCTCTTTAAACTAAGGTTTTTATTTAAATATTATTTAGCAGAAAATTTATAATTATTAGTTTCAAAGAAACCTCTTATATTAAAAAGTATATACTAGTTATATATATATATGCTGACAAAATTATTTTAGATTTCAGAGTACAAAATTAAAATTTGAAGATGAAATTGTTTTTGATCTATTTTACTTAAAAGACAAAATTTTTTAACACTTTTTTTGAAGAAACAAAATTATAAAGAACATAACTACCAAAATTAGATTTACTCTTGTATATAAAATTCTAAATCACTCTAATAGAAACAAAATAGAAGTAAGGGTGTGGCGACTTAGTGAAGTGGTGAAGTTGTTGCACCTCCAAGTGGCAAGACCAGAGTTCGAATCCCACTGGCGACGAAAATTCGAATTCTCAGTACAGTGTTACAGCAACTGTGAGTGTAAAGGCAGATCGACATCTGTAACTAGGTCATACCAGCTTGTACTGGGAGACTGTGGAACAATAATATAATGTACGAGTTATACGAAACCCGAGTGAAGCAGTCGTATAAATCCGAGGTCGGGACACATAGAAGCCCGCTTGGCAAGATCCGAGTAGAGAGGTAGCACAGATCTTCGATGGTACTACGTAAAGAATTATCACCAGGATACCGGAGAACCGAATGGAACCGAAGTGCTTGGCAAGGCACTCCACCAACCAGGCTGCTGGAGAGTAACCAGAGGAAAAGGACCCAATCGTAGGGACCAAGGGCAGGTCACAGCCTTTCTGAGCCATCTGGATTGGGAGTTTGAAATAACGAGTATACAGGGGATAGTCCGTATAGTGAGTGCTGGGGTTTGGGTGAACTTTGCAAAGGCACAGAGTAGGTAATGGTAGCGGAGGTAAAAAAGCCGCAAGTACTTGGCCTTGGCCTAGGCGTAAATTACCGAAAATCTAGGTGATACATGCGTAAGACATGGACCGCTCTAGTAGGTTTACTATGAGGATAAAAGACCCCCCTATATGGAAGTGTGTGTCCGCTTTAAAGTCCTAAGGGGCCTTCCCGGCAGTCCCTCTTTGAGAAAAATATCTGACGGCGCTAAGTTGATCAGAGGGTTTAAATAGATAATCTCCTTAGTTGGGTTATAGGTATAGTATCTAGTGTAGTTCATATGGGTTACATATATAAGACTGCTTAAATAGACAACCAAAAGTTGTACATATGGCTAGTTGTACCCTCGTCAATGTAACAAAGTCAGGGGTAGCCTAAATGAGTTGCTCTGACATTCAAATCAAAGTTTAATAAAACATGCCAGACCCCTAAGTGGTCACCTTAACATTAAAAAAAAAAAAAAACAAACAAAATAGAAGTATTTTATAAACTTATTTCAGTGGCATGTATAGTCATATATACTTTTAATATCTAATTTAAGTAGTCTGCTTACAACTTTTATATTATAGGTTCTATATTAGATACTATGTCTATAATCCAACTATAGATATTACCCATTAAATTCTTTGTAACACAACTTTACTTGTGTCATCAGTATATCTTTGCTATATTTGTTAGTCAAAAAGTCTTAAATTTTTAATTTATTCCTTATAGAGCTACTTTATTTTCAAACTATCATTACTAAAGCTTTTCATATCTACAATTCAGTTAACTTGAATTTTTAGTAACTTATACTGAGTTTAAAAATAAGTACTTGCAAGCTAAAGCCACTACCATTATCTACTTCTGCTTTTGCAAAGTTTTTCTAAACCTCAATATCTATTTTATAGACTATCTATTATATTCTCAATTATCTTAAACTCCCAGCTCAGAAGGCTGATTCTTTCCTTTAATTGTCTGTTAATCTAGTTAGTATAGTGCTTTTACTAAACACTTTGATTTCATTTAATTTTTTAATTTCTCAGATGATGATCCTTTATATAGTATTGTTAAAAATTTGTATTACCTCTCTATTTAAGTCTTGTCAAGCAGGCAATCTGCTAGTTTTACTTGGCAGCTTCACTCAAATTTTGTATAACTTATAAGTTATACTAATATTTTACTATATTGTCTTCAGTATAAGTTGGTGTGATCTTATTACAGATGCTGACTCAATAAGATACAGTCTTTCAAATATATTCTGTAAATTTGAATTTTGTTGTCAATAGGATTTGAACTTCTAATCTGCTACTTGAGAATATAACAACTTATCAACTTCACTAAATTGTCACACTCTATTAATATAGATTATTTTTAATAGTTATTATATAGTATTTTTATAAAATCATATAATTAACTAATCAAAATTATAAAAACAATAAATTTGATTAATTAGAATCAATAATTTTTATAGAATTTAAAAAAATTTAGAGTTATCTAAGTTTTTTTTATTAATATATAAAGTAGATTTTTTAAAAAAATAATCTTTATAATTTTACTATTATAAATAAAAGACTTTAAATGATATACTAAAAAAATCTAAAAATTAGTTATGATTCTAAGAAGTTTTATCAAAACAAATTTTTGCTGTCTATATAAAATTTTAATATAATAAAGATGTAGTAACTTAATGAAGTTGATAAGTTATTACACTTTTAAGCAGCAAAACAAAAGTTCAAATCCTGTTGGCAATGAAATTTGAATTTATAAAATATATTTAGAAAACTATATCCTATTGAGTCAATACTTATAAAAGGTCACACTAGCTTGTACTGAAAGGTAGTGAAACAATTGTATAATGTATAAATTACATAAAATTTGAGTGAAGCTACTAAGTAAAATTAACAAATTGGGATATAAAAGCCTACTTAGTAAGACCTAAATAAAGAGCTTTGATAATATTATTTAAAGAATTATTATCTGAAAAATTGAAAAAAACTGAATGAGTTTGAAATGTTTGGCAAAATACTCTACCAACTAAATCAGAAAAGTAAACAAAGAAAAAGAATCTGACTGTGGAGATCAAGGGTAGTTCTCAACTCTTTTGGGCTATCTGAATTAGAAGTTTGAGGCAACTAAAAAGTATAGTTAATAGTTCATAAAGTAGATACTAGGTTTGAATAACCTTTGCAAAAGCACAAAGTAGGTAATAGTAGCAAATAAAAAACTGCAAGTATTTGTTTTTGAACTTGATATAAGTTACTAAAAATCTAGATAATATATATGTGAAATATGAATTGCTTTAGTAAATTTATCATAAAGACAAAAGTTTTTTTATATAGAAATATAAGTCTGCTTTAAAGTCTTAAGAGATTTTAGTAGCAGGTTCCTTTTTAGAAATAATATCTAATAGTGTAAAATTGATTAGAGAGTTTAAATAGAGAATCTATAGACAGATCTTAAATATAATAATTGGTAAGTAATTATAGATAAAAATAGATATAGTAGTTTTTAAATAAGCAATAACTAAAGTTATATACTGTATATAGCTAATTATACTCTACAATATCAGATATTATCACTGTGATTATATTAATATTGATCCAAAGTTTAATAAATTGTGCTAGACCTCTAAGTAGTTTTAATATTAAAAAAATAAAATAAGATAAAATTTTAATATAATATAACAAACAATCAACTCTTCCCGATGATCACTTGCACCAAACTTATGGCTAACGAAAACAGAAACTTGTTGGAGAAAAGTAGAAGAGAAAACTACAAATAACGGTTTTTACAAAGGTCAAGGACTTTCAGGTTTTCTCTGGACTCCTCTGTATATTCAGTATGCAAGTTAAAAGCGTTCCTGTACAAGATAACTGGCAAGAAGGTGGTGCTCTTGTACAGAAAATTTTAATAGAAGCTCTGCTTCTGCTGACG
>CAJVPZ010001150.1:0-15402 GCA_910592135.1 Racocetra fulgida | reverse complement strand
CTTCTAGTATAACTAAACAAAAAGTTAGACAAACTTTTCATAAATGTTTAGAAATACTTTTAGAACCAATTCGAAACCATTCGCAATCTGGTATAAGTTTGTTAGTTAATAACAAATTTGTTTGGTTGTATCCAAAAGTTTCGACTATAATCGCAGATTGGCCAGAGGCTGCAACATTTTGTCTAACTTATAAATCAACAAATTCTAAACATCCTTGTCATTTTTGTTTACTAAATAGAGATGATATAGCAAATACCAAATGTTCTAAACATGATTTGGTACTTAGAAATCATAAAAATATGAGAAACTACTATAATAATGATGATGAACAATCAGTATGCATTGAAAAGATACCAAATTTCTTTTGGAATTTAAAGTAAGTTTTTTATTTTTATTTAGTTTAATAATTTTAATTTAATTTAAATATTTCGAATTAGTTTAAATAAGTTTGAATAAGTTTAAATAAGTTCGAATTATATTTATTTTATTCAAATATAATATTCAAATAAGATCGAATTATATCAATTTTATTTAAATATTTTAATTTATTTAAATATTTTAAATAAGTTCGAATAAGTTCGAATAAGTTCGAATTATATTTATTCAAATATTTCTTATTTCAAATTATATTGAATTATATCAATTTTATTTAAAATATTTTATATAAATTTAAATGCAAATTTTACTTTGCATTATATTTAATTTTATATAATTTGAAATAAATCGATTTTATTTAAATTAATTTGATTTTATAATTATAAATTATACAATATATAATTTATTATTAACTTATACTTTTGTTAATTTTAGTGATATTAATATTTATGAAGCTACAGTGATTGATAGAATGCACCATTTAGATTTGGGATTATTTAAATACCAAATTAATTTTACATATGATCTATTAAAAGAAAAATATGGTGCTTCTATTTTGGAATTAATTGATATTAGATTAGCTAATATTCCAAGGTTTCCAGAGCTTAAAATTTTTAAAAATGGAATTCAAACACTTGCAAGAATTACTGCAAATGAGTATCGTAATCTTATGAAAATTATGATATTTGTTTTGGATAACCTAAATATTGATGAATCTATACAAAAAAAATTGCTTAAGCTTTATAAAGATTGGAATAATATGTATATATTAAGTCGAAATGAACAATTTACTGATAGTGACTTAAAAGATTTTGAGGTATGCAATTAAATTCACAACCATGCAAATTAATTTGATATATTTAAAATATTTAATTAAATAATTTTATCAATGAATATTAATATAGTTTTATTTTATTTAGAATCTAATAATAAATTGGGCTCAACAATTTATTGATCTTTTTAAAACATATTCTACATCAGAATTAAAGTTTCCAAAATTACATTCATGGATCTATCATACTATTGATTTAATTAGGAAATATGGTTCTTTAAATGGGTTTTCTACTGAAACTTATGAAAGTCTTCATAAAGATTTTGTTAAAACACCATATTATTTAACCAATAAACAAAATATAGAAGATCAAATAATGAAAATAGTAAGAATTGTTTAACTTTAATAATGTTTATAATATTTTTATAAAAGTTAACTAAATTTATTTATCTTAAATAGGTTCAAAGAAAGGCTATTGTATCTAAATTATTATTAAACAAACCAAAAAACTCTAAAACTATAAATCCTTTTAAATTTACTAATTTAATTTGGACATTTGGTTTAAATAATGCTCAAGAATTTATCAATCACAAATTAAAAAATTATAGACCAAATTCTAAAATATATACTGGGCTTGAACATTTATTAAATTATTTAATTCCATATTATAGTTCAACAAATCAAATTAATATAGATGATTATATAATTCAAATATATAGCTCAGTAACTTTAAAAAATGGATCTATAGTTAGAGCAACAGATAATTTTTATAAAAAAGCCTGGTATAGCAATATAGCAGTTGCTATGAATTCAGATGAACTATTTGAATATTTGACAGATGAAGGAATTTGTTATGGACAGGTATTTGTTGTATTTTTTTTTTTTTTAATAATTTAAATATTAAATTTTTAATATTTAATTTTTAGATATATTTATTAATCAAAGTCGAAACAACTAAAG
This sequence comes from Racocetra fulgida, assembly GCA_910592135.1. NCBI lineage: Eukaryota > Fungi > Glomeromycota > Glomeromycetes > Diversisporales > Gigasporaceae > Racocetra > Racocetra fulgida. The sequence goes on along the minus strand of CAJVPZ010001150.1, from coordinate 13,295 downwards.
AAAATGCAGATAATCTCGCATTAATTCGGTGGTATGATTTTAAGTATAAAAATAATCCATATTATTATGGGTGTCCTAGACTTAAAGAAACTGAATTATTTAATATTATAGATATTGAATCAATTAAAAATCATGTACATATAATCCCACGATTCGATAAAAATAATGATTATTTAGTTAATAAATATATCTTTTAAAATTTAAATTATTTAAAATTAATTTATAATATTTGAAATGTTTCGAATTTATTTAATTTAACATAATAAAATAATTTAAACTATATTAAAATATATTTTATTAAAAGATAGTAAATAATATTTATAAAGATCGAATAGATTCGAATTTATTTAATAAAAACAAGAATAATTAATTTAAATTTATTTGAACTATTTGAATTAATTCGAATAAATTTAGATCCTATATAATATTATATTAAAGTTTATCAATTTTAATTTAAATATAAAATAGAAATTATTTCATTTTTAATATTAATAATAATTTAATAGATTGAGTCGCAACAATTTAATAACTTGAGTTGCAATAGTTCGCATAAAATCAACTTAATTTGCATATATTCAAACTAAATTAAATTAAATTGAATTGATACAAATTAATTAGATTATATGCGAATATATTCGAAATATTTTTTAAATTTAATTAAAATAATTATAATATAACTGATAAATCTTTATTAACTGAAATAAGAATATATTTAATATAAAAAATAAAAAAATAAAAACAAATAAAAACAATACAAAATTAAAAATAAAAAAAAATATATATAAAAATATTAAAAAATAGAAATAAAAAAAAAATTTATATTATGAAGATTGTGGTGGTGGGTATCGATGATCAGCATCTTCAGGGCGAGTTTGTGGAGGTGGGTTAGATGAACTTGAAGTAGGTGGAGGCGGAGGTGGAGGCGGATTAGTAGAAGTTGATGAAGATCCAGGTGGTGGCGGTATATTTTGAGAATGTTCGAGTGAGTGCGACCGTACAGTAGTGTGAGATTGTTCGGGAGATTGCGAATGTTCTGGGAAATATTCAGATTCCACTGAATATACAGGTGAAGTTGGTTTTGAAGTAGGAATTGTGACACTTTTGCCCTTTTTGGTGCTTCGGGTGGCCATAGTGGATGTGGGAGCCCTCTTTCTTTTACGACCCCGCTTACTTGAAGATGATGTTGGTTCAGCTTCCTCATCTTCAGTTAAAGATTCTTCACCTTCAGTTGCAGGGGGGCGAAAAGCTGTGCCTGCTGCTATTTTATCCTTAATAATTAAATAAAATTCGTTAGAATTAATTTAAGTGATAATTATAATTAAATATTTACTTACGATATTTTTATTTAATCGATTTTTTGTAATTTCATCACTCATAGTAAGTTTTTCATAATGTTCATTTAACATTATTTGGCATACCGTAGCTGTGTATGCCAATTGCATATTAGTGGGTGCAGCAGTAGGCCATGCTCTCGAAAGTATTCGCGTAAAATAGGTATCGTTTGGGTCATTTTCAATTGGTGCAAATAACTTTTTAAAACATAATTTTGTTTTACGAGAGCTTTTCCACGCCGCAATAGCTTGAGGCGTGGCATTAGTATTAATAGGATCTAAGAGGGTCTCCCCAAAAACTGCAAAAATTGATTCCTTTATTTTTGATGAAACCCGGCTTCTACATGCTCGATGGCTTTTTAGCAACTTATTTGAAATAAATTTAAATATATTCGAATAGAATCGAATTAGATTAATATTTAAGAAAATAATTTGTATATAAAAGCAAAAATTATTTATAAAAATTAAAAAATATTAAATAAATTAAAATTAATTAAATTGAATTAGAATAGTTTTTAAATTTGTTTAAATATTTTAAATTAGTTTAAATATTTTAAAATAGTGCGAAATTATTCGATTTTATTTAATGTTTACCAATTTTGCTAGCTTATCTTCATAAAAAACATTCCACTGAATATCTTCCATTGACTCATAAAAATCTGTTTCATTTTCAATAAGATATTCTTCAGCTGCCTCCTTTAATTGTAATTCACTTGGGTAAATATTATGGACTATAAGTCCTTTCGCTATGGCCAAACTTATTTGCTATTATTTAATAAAATATAATTAGCTTAAATTAAATTAATTATAAAGAAAAATTTAAAGAAATAATTACTTTTATATATTTGGTTTCATTAGATAAATTCAGACCCTCTGTCATACGTTTTTCCATGGCTGAAATTTTTTGATCCATTCTAGTAATCTTCCCATTAATCTCAAGCAGCATATCCTTAATCGAATTTAAAGTAACCTGATCTTAATTAATTAAATAGTAAATTAAATTAAAATTAATATAAATAAAAATTAATGGAATAAACGAAATAAAATTAATGCAATTTAACCATCAGAGGTCCCAGGAGCAATTTGCGATGCTGAGCCAGTAGATTCGACAGGTTGCGCAGCAGCCCGCTCACTAGCCAGCTGAGTAACGTTACTACCAGCTGTCATTTTTAAGAAAGCTTCGCGTCTTTTAGAAGATAATTTTGCACTTTTTCCAGGTTGAGAAGACATTTTAAAAGGATAAAAAATAAAAAAAAATAAAATACGAAAAAATAAAATAAAACAAAATGTAAAACTAATTAGAATAAATTAAAATGAAATTGAATAAGTTCGAACTAATGCGAATTAAAAAAAATAAAAAAGAATAAAAGAAAATAAAAGAAAGAATTTAAGTAAAGGCGAATTAATTTGAATTAAGTTAAAAAATTTTACGAGAATTAGAGATATGAATTAAAGTGTATATAGAAATGAATAGAAGGAAATAGAGGAAATGTGAAATAGTTTGAATAAGTTTGAAAAGTTTGGAGCAAAGGCGAATATATTTGAATTGATTTGAAATTATGAAAAAGATTATGGAAAAGTTTGAAAGGGAAATACGATGAGAAAAGGCAGTGGAAGATGGTATATTTAAACTATTTTGATATAATTCTAATGTAATCAAACTTTATTGATTTTTAATATTTCGTAAATAGTCGATTTGTTTCGAATTAATTTAATTGAATTCGAATTATCTAAACAATCAATTTAATAAAACAATATATTATAAATCATTAATTATTGAAGTATATTAAATAAAATCGATATTTATTTAATTTTATCGAAATTAATACTATAAATATTCTTGATTTATTTTGTTATAATGGTCTTTTAAATGCCTTCGTTCTAAATTATTGTCGTTGAATATAATCGAACCAATTCGATTTAAATTTAGTTTAGTTTAAACAATGCGAATTATCCCGATTTATTTTTTCATTTAAAATATTATTACTATATTTAGAATATGAAAATAATTAATCCGCTTGAGAAAAATTGACTACTATTTAAAGTAAATTAATCTGCATAATTTGCATTCTACTTATTTTATTAAGTAGTCTTCTAGATTTTAATGTAATCGGGTTTTCTTTATTTGTTCTAAATTATTGAAATGTTAGAAACTAATAAAAGAAACTAATCGTTGATACATTAAACATTAATCAATTATATTCAAATTAATTCGAAAAAATGAAATTAAATTTAAAGTAATTATCAAACGAATTGAAATTGTTCTAATTAAACAAAACATAATAGATTTTATTCGAATATGATCGAATTAAATAAATTTAATTATCAAATATTAATATTGAATTTAATAATAATACAAATAAACGAAACTCAAATAACTTCAAAATATTCGTATAACTTATATTAATTTATAAATAAAAGTTTTATTTGAATTGTACTATATCTAAAAAATATTTATATATACTTTTGACTTACGTAATTAATTAATTATAGAATTAAATCGAACTTGTGCGAATAATCTTAAATTAAATTGCATTAGATTGAATTTAATAATATTACAAATAAACCAAAATCAAGTAACTTCAAAATATTCGTTAATGAAATAATAAAAGTTTTATTTGAATTGTATTATATCTAAAAAATATTTATAAATACTTTTGACTTACGTAATTAATTATAGAGAATTAAATCGAACATGTGCGAATAATCTTAAATTAAATTGCATTAGATTGAATTTAATAATATTACAAATAAACCAAAATCAAGTAACTTCAAAATATTCGTTAATGAAATAATAAAAGTTTTATTTGAATTGTATTATATCTAAAAAATATTTATAAATACTTTTGACTTACGTTATTAATTAATGTGAATTAAATCGATCATGTTCGAATAATCTTAAAATGAATCGAATTAGAATGAATTTAATTATATTACAAATAAACGAAAATCAAGTAACTTCAAAATATTCGTATAACTTATATAATTTAAATTTAATGAAATAATAAAAGTTTTATTTGAATTGTATTATATCTAAAAAATATTTATAAATACTTTTGACTTACATTATTAATTATTGTGAATTAAATCGATCTTGTTCGAATAATCTTAAAATGAATCGAATTAGAATGAATTTAATTATATTACAAATAAACGAAAATCAAGTAACTTCAAAATATTCGTATAACTTATATAATTTAAATTTAATGAAATAATAAAAGTTTTATTTGAATTGTACTTTATCTAAAAATATTTATAAATACTTTTGACTTATGCTATTAATTCATTCGATTAAATTCGAACTTGTGCGAACCATATTAAATTAAATTGCAACAGATTGAATATAATCTTTTATATTTATTTCATATTATTTCAAATTATTTAACTTATTTCGAAATATTTCGAAATTAATCTTACGTAATATTTCGCAATTTATTTCGAATTATTTCGAATTTTCTTACGTTAGTTTACGTAATTTTGATATTTCGCATTAATTCGAAATAGTTTACGCAATATTACGCTATTTTTACGTTTCGTAAATTATTTCAAAATATTTCGCCTATATTTATTTGCTGATGTACTCCTTGCCCTTGCAAAGTTTACTCTACCCCAGCCCTTACTCATCCAATCAGAGACCCTTTCACTGTTTTAACAAACTTCCAATCCAGATAGCCCAGTTTGGTTCACAGGTTACATTACCCACTTTCCTATTGGCTTAACCCAGATACCGGCCTGTGCCCTTTTCCTCCGGTCGATTCTGGCGGCCTGATTGGTATGGTGCTTACCAAACACCCGGTCCTCGTCCGGATCCACAGCTTATTGGTTTCTTCTTGAACGTTTCAGTGCTATCAAAAGTAGTGCTACCTCTCTACTCGGGACTTGCCAAGTAGATTCCTATTCAGAATAACGTCCAACAGATTTACACAGGTCCTAGGGACTTATCGTGGGTTTACATTGCCTTTTATCGGTTTGTATCTCTTTATATAACTTCTCTATTACACAAATGCCCCAAGATCTTCCAAGTCTGTACTACTACCCCCGATTAGGGCTTGCGAGATAAGCCATCTGTTAGGCGATTATTACCCTTTGCACCTATTTGGTCTGACCGTCATTACAGGATCTAAATCCCAACATCCGAATAGTCATCAATGCACAGAAGAATTCGATTTTCGTCATTGGTGGGAATTGAACTCTGGATATGCTACTTGGGAGGGTGACAACTTGACCACTTCACTAAGTCACCACACCCCCCATGACCAGTTCTAAATGTATATCATTTCTTGAGCCCAACTAATATTACTTATAAATTTTATTTCTCTAAATATATAACCTCTTTAAATATATATTTTTTTTAATTTTTTATTATAGTTTCAGTGTTATATATTTAAAAAGGCCAACTGTATATTAAAAGATGCATTAATACTTATTTATTACTATTTTTGTTTATGCATCTAGTTTTTTTATTTATTATAATAGAAAATTTATATTTTAAAGATATTTAATTGATGATTCTACAGTGAACTGAAGAATAATCATAGTGAAACATAATACAGTTCTATATATAAATTACTATAGATACAAAAGTAGAAATTTTCTAGTGATTGTTCAAAGAAAACTTTTTTCGTACTAAGTTAATCATTTTTGAGTCTCTAAGTAAAGTTGTAGAGCTTATTAAGATGAATCTAATAGTAATTAAAACATCCAAATCGGCCTTGCTATCTATATAAAAATTCTTTAGATTGTTCTTAAAGAACTTTATATAGACAGTGAAATGTTTTTCAAAGATATCTTAGCATCTACAAGGCCGATTTAGATGATTAAACTACCATTAGATGAGCTCTATAACTTTACTTAGAAACTCAAAGATGATTAACTTAGTATGAAAAAAAGTTTTCTTTGAACAATCACTAGAAAATTTCTATTTCGCATCTATAGTAATTTATATATAGAACCATATCATATTTCACTATGATCATTCTTCAGTTTACTGGAGAATTATCAATTAACTAAACAAAGTAAAAAAAATACAAGCAAGATAATAATAATTATTATTCTTACAACTTTTTTTGCTAATCCTCTATATACAAATTTATATAAAAAAATTTTTAAGAAACTACAGTTCAGAACACTTATAAATGATAATAAAAATACTAATTTTTAAAAGCTAATAGCTTATGCTAAAAAAATAATATAAAAAAACAGAAGCTACTATTTTGTAGCTAAAATAATTTACTACAAAATAGCAGCCTTGTTTTTTAAAAATAATTATTTGTTATTAAGTTATTAGAGTTTAAAAATATTGTATTTTTATAAAGACAATCTAAAATGGGATATATAGAAAAAAATTAATGATGTATTTTTTTATTTTATATAAAAAATATAATATTTATAATTTTAAAACAATAATTTAAAGTATATTTTAGTTTAGAATTTTAGTAACTTTAGTTATTAATAATGTAAATTTATATAATTATTTTTTTATTAATATATCTTTTTTGTTAAACAACCAATCAAATTATAGAAAATTTAACCAATTAAAATTTGATAAATTAAAAAGATCAAAAATCAACTTTTTAAAAGATTTAAAGTTTTTAAAATTTTAAATCTCAAAATGAGACATTTCTATCTCTAAGTGTCCTGAACTATATAAAAAATACACAAAAACTACTAAAAAACCAAACTTGGAGCTCTAAAAAAAAAAGGAAGAGGACTATTAGAAACACTCAGTCTCTTAAGAGACTTGAGTAAAAGAAGCAAAAATGACAAGAATATAAAAAAATCTTGCAAAAACATTAGTCTTTTTTTGCGGTTTGTAAATTTTTAAAAAATTAGCCTTAATTCTATAATGCAAATCTGTTTTAGTAATACAAAAATCACAATATATAATAAAGAATAAACAAAGAAAACATATTAAAAACTATATAATAAATTTAAATAAAGGTGATAAACAATTCCAATAAATAACGACAACAAATAACAATAATAAAAAAACAACAAGTTATATAAAGCAAACTTAACAAAATGTTCTGAAAGAATGATTACTGTATTAGAAGAATTTAGAGCACAAGTAGAAGCACTTGATAAAAATGAAGATATCCTAATAGATCTGATATTAGCAAAATATGCTGAAAAAAACTTATTACAAAAGAAGAAATGGAAAAACTTTATAAAGAATTATGAAAATATAATTCAGATATACATCAGGAAATTTTTTTTAGTACAGTTCTGCACAAAATTGCAAAAAATTAAATAATAAATTAAATGAAAATTTGTGTAAATCTGCGACCCTGTTGGCTATAGCCAGAGAAAATTAAATGCAATTCTGTAAAAAACTTCAAATTTGAAAAATTTTACAGATTTTTATACAAATTCTGCAAAAATCTGTATTTTAACAGATTTTTGCAGATTTGCACTAATTTAATTTTCCTGATATACCTAATTACACAGAACTTGTACTCAAAAAAGAAATAACTATGATTACTTTATAACAATATAAAAAGAAGAAGACTCAGTTAGATTTATCATATATAAAGAAATAAATAATATTTTAGCTAATTTAGAAATAGCCAATAGAATAAGATAGATAATAGATTTGAGAGAAAAACAAGCTTCTAAAATAAGTCAATAAAATCAAAATTAGATTTAGGTTGAAATAAAAGACTTCAAGAACAAAAGAAAAATCAACAAAAGCAATACAACAGAACAGCCCTAAAGACAATAATATAATAATTCAAAGAATTCATTACAGCAAATTAGCACAAGGTAAAAAAGAAATCAAAAAAAAGAAAAAAATACAAGTTTAACAGAGAAAAAACAAGCTACTAAAATAAAGTCAAAATTAGAACTAGGTTGGAACAAAAGACTTCAAGAGCAAGAAAAATTTAACAAAAACAGTACAACAAAATAGCATTGAAAACATTAGTTAAAAAAGTTAAAAAAATCTAGTTAAGTTGTTGTAACAAACAAGCATAAAAAAGAAGAAAAGCTAAAGATAAAAAAAGAAGAAAAGAAACCAAGAGACAAAATATTGAAGGCTTTATAGAAACAAAAACCTTAAAACAGATTCAAGCAAAAATAAGTTTAAAAGCTTTATTTACAACTTCAGTAGAATGAATAATAAAAATTATATATCAAGCAAGCGAAAAAACTCACAAATTAACAACAAAAATTGAAAAAAAAAGATGAAAGATTTGCTAGCAGAGTAGATATAATAGTTAAAATCTCAATGGATTAGTGATACAAGTTTGATTTAAGATATATCAGCAGAAAGATTAAATGAAGTTAAGAATTGAAAAAAAAAGAAGGATATATTATTAGAAATAGTAAAAAGAATTTTGATAGAACTGTTTAGAAATTGAAAAATTTTTATTGAAATATAAGAGAAGTTTTTAGACAGAAAAATAAATTCTAAAAAGAAAAAAAAAGAAAGATCTTCAGATACAGAATGAAAAAAAAAGAATATCTGAATGGACCAATCAAGATATAAAAGATTTGAAAGCTCAGTTTTAATAAAAAAGTAAAAAAAGATACAAGTGGATTAATTAAGACTTAGAAGCAGAAGATTCAAGAATAATATCAAGAAAGCTAGAAGAGTAAAAATCTTTAAAAAAATGTTTTCAAAAAAAACCTATAGAATAAACTCTTTAGAAAAGGAAAAAATTATAAAGTGAAGTTGTGGTGACTTAGTAAAGTAGTAAAGTTGTCACATCTCCAAGTAGCAGAATCAGAGTTTGAATCCTATTAATAATGAAAATTTGAATTTCAGAATATATTATAGCAAACTGTGAGTGTAATCAGACAGATTGGTATCTGTAATCTGGTCATACTAGCTTGTACTGAGAGGCTGTGAAACAGTAGTATAATGCATGAATTACACAAAATCTAAGTGAAACAGCTGTATAAATTTAGAGTTAGCACATATGAAAGCCTGTTTGACAAGACTCAAATAGAGAGATAGTACAGTTCTTATCAATCAGAAAACTGGAAAACTAAACAGGACCGAAGTGTTTGGCAAGGCACTTCACCAACCTGGTCTCCAGAGAGTAACCAGAGAAAAAGAATCTAACTGTGGAGACCAAGGGCAAGTTACAGCCCTTCCGAGCCATCTAGATTGAAAGTTTAAGATAACAGATATATAGAGGATAGTATATATAGTGGGTGCTAGAATTTGGTTGAACTCTATAAAGATGGTAGTAGGTAACTGTAGCAGTTTTAGCTTGCATATACTTGTTCTCGAACTTAGCATAAGTTATCAAAGAAGATTAGATAATATAATAACAGTGGGTATTAAACTGCTCTAGCAGATGATGCACTCGAAGATGAATTAGTATATTGCATATTCCAGGTGAGGTTAGATGGATTGGCATAGGAAACTCAGATTAGAGGATTTAATTGAATAACTCAAGTAATAGTGGATTATAGTATTACAGAGTAACTTTATAATGTTATACTAATAGTTTTGTAAATAATACTTTATAATTTATAGTTTATATTTTAGATATAATTCTTATTAAATTTGTATTATATTAGAAATTATATTGTATTTAGAATAGTTAGAATATTAGAGTATATAGCAGTATATGCTGTATACTAATATATGCTAATAATAGCAAATTAAAGATCATTTGCTTTTTTTTCAAATGATCTAGGTCATTTTAGGCTAAAATTTATGATAAAATTGTAGTTATTTGAGGTCATTTGAGGTTATTTAAAGGTTATTTAAAGGTTATTTGTTATTACTGATGTATACCGTATATCAGTATATGCTGTATACTACTATATGCCATATGCCACTGTATACTGTATGTCACTATATACCATATGCCAATGTATACCATATGCCAGTGTATGCCACTTGCTATATAGTTGTACTGTATGCCAGTATATACTACCTGTTACTGTATACTATATATTAATATATATCATTTGCTATATAGTTATACTGTAGATTAGCATATATTAGTACAACACCATAGTTGTATACCAATGTATACTAATATACCCTATATAGTTGTATACTACTGTATGCCAACCTAATAATTATTTAAAGGAAGGCTTTTCCCTCTTACCTCAACAAACAACAAGACAATTAGACAATAGATAGTTAGACAACTAGATAGTTAAAGTAAATAATGAATAGAAACTATTAAATACTCTTTGGAATATTATTCTCTAAATATTCTTATAATATTCTCTTCATTCTAATAATCTTGTAATGTCTTTATTATCTTTAAAACAAGTAAATAAATCTTTCTGCTTAAACCTTCTCTCTTACTCTTCTTAAACCCTTTTTTAAAAGTACTGCTATAACAATAGGTATGGTATCTAATGTAGAACTTAATAATAGGTAGATACTTAATTAGGTGCTCAAAAGGTGCAAGTATAGTTAGAATGTATCTTCATCAGAATGTACTTGTCTGGGGCCCCATTGGAAAGAGCACCACATGATTCTATAATATAATAAAAGCAGGAAGTCAAAGAGACTAGCCTTGACTACAAAAAAAAAAGAATACAGATAAAAGAAAAGGTGAAAAGAGAAAAACAAAAGAAGATTTTTGAGAGCCAGATCCTTATCAGTATAGACAAAATAAATTAGAAAAAAAAAAGCTTAGATACAAACAAATATAATAGAGTAAAATTAAGGAGGCTACTATTTCCACTATAATATATTGCTATTTCCACCATATTATACAAAAATTACTATTTTTAGCACTTAATATATAGTAGAATATATTATACTGTATATAGTAATATAATTTTTTAAAATTTAAAAAAAATTTTAATAAGTAAATCTCTTAAGCTTTTAAGTAAAATTGTTGAGGTGCTAATAGTGATTAGATCATCAAAATTAATCTTGTGAATTCCAAGATATTTAGAATTAAAGACACGAACAATAAGAATCTGCAAATTAGTGATTATACAAAGTATTATAAATTATAATGCTTTGTATAATCACCAATTTGCAGATCCTTATGTTTGTATCTTTAACCCTAAATATCTTGGGATCTATAAGGCCAATTTTGATGATCTAACCATTATTAAAACCAAAAAATCTCCTCTACAACTTTATTTAGAAGCCCAACAAACTCCAATTTAATAAAAACTTCTTTAATTTTAAAAAAATTGATTTTTTATATTAAATTCTTATGTTTGTATCTTTAATTTCAAGTATCTTGAGATCTATAAAGCCAATTTTAATGATCTAATTACTAATAGATCCAAAAAAATCTTCTTTACAACTTTACTTAAAAGTTCAACAGACCTTAACTTAATTTAATTTTTTTTTTTTTTTTTTTTTTTTTTTTCCTCGCAATGTCACGAACAAGCGAATTTTTATTAGGAATTTATGTAGTACATTTACCACCATCTACAATTACACCGGCCTATAATCTTGTGCTGCTACATTTAGAGACTACCCAGATCGACATGTACTATACTACTTGTACCCTAATTCTATAGATAACCTAGTAGGATTCTTATACTTACCGAGTTACACTAGGAAGGGTGTAGTATATACCCCCTAATCTTTCTATGTCCTATACATTTCCAGACTAGGCCTTTTTGGTAACTTACACTGAGTCCGAAAACAAGTACTTGCGAGCTGAAACCGCTATAGTTATCTACTACTGCTCTTGTAGAGTTCACCCAAATCCCGGTACCTACTTTACAGACTCCCTCCCATACCTTCAGAAACCCAAACTCCCAATCCTACAGCTGGAAGGGCGGACCCTTTCTCTGTTTTTCCTCGTCAGCCTGATTGGTATAGTGCTTTTGCCAAACACTTTGGTTCTGTTCGGTTTTCCGGTATCCGGTTGATCATCTTTTACATAGTAACCGTCGAAGATCTGTGCTACCTCTCCACTCGGGTCTTGCCAAGCAGGCTTCTATATCCTGTAAATTTGCTAGATTTATCTGGTAGTTTCACTCGGGTTTCGTATAACTCATATATCACACTACATGTTCCACTACCTCCCAGTACAAGCTGGTACAACTACTATTACAGGTTCTACAACCCAATAGGATACAGTCTTCTAAATGCATTTTCTATAATTCGAATTTTCATTGCCAGTGGGATTCGAACTCTAGTTTTGCTGCTTGGGGTGTGACAACTTGCCAACTTCACTAAGTCACCACACCCTTACTTAATTTAATTTTAAAAAAATTAATTTTTTATATTAAATGCTAAAAATAGTAATTTTTGTATAACCATGATGAAAATAGCCAAATACCATGGTGAAAATAGATATTTCTAAAATTAAAGCTAAATTAGATAGTAGAGTAGATTTAAATTATTATTGTAAAGAAGAGGATAAAGTTGAAAAGATTAATTGTTAGAAAAATATTAGTAAAAATTTCTTTAAATTAAGGCTATTTTATTATGACTTCACTGGTTAGCTTGATACAGCCCTTCAGTATAAACAAAATATTAACTAGTGAGATAAACTGTATTTGGGTACTCAGTAGAGTAGCTAAATAATGTTAGATCTAAAATTTAAATAGTTTAAATATATATATATATGCTTTGATCTAATAAAAGATACTGGTAAAAAAAACTCTTTCCTGTAGATTCTAATTTTATAAATAAACAAACAAACAGTACAAAAAGACTAAAGTTTAAGAATCTAATACAACTTCATTATAACTAAATAATTATTGCAAAACACTAGTATAGTACAGACAAAGGCTGTTAAAGATTAAACAAAACAGAGAAACAGCTTTTTGCACTCTAGCCTCTTTCTTAACTCTGTTGCCAACTGTATCAACAACTGACAAAAACAACAACAAGAATAACAAAAAGTATGATAGGTACTCAAGAAAAGAAACTTAATTTATACGCATCTATATAGAAAACTGTAGTTTAATAGAAGAACAAAATAAGAAAAAAAAGTACAAATTTGTTGATAACACCTCTGCCTTTATACTACTCACTATAGACAACAATATTATTAAAGAAAATTTTTAGAA
>CAJVPZ010001149.1:0-15405 GCA_910592135.1 Racocetra fulgida | reverse complement strand
TTATTCGTTACTTTCAGATCCCTGGCGATGAAGTTGCTAAGAATATATTACCTTATTCACTAATTCTTGAAAAAAAATTATTGGAGGGTATAATCCAATCGCATGGAATAGTTCTGCTTTAGGTTATGCTAGTTGCAATGAAAGCTTTATTTTCTCATTAAAAAATAAAGCTGTTCAAAATTCTATTTTAGCCGTGTACAAAAATCACAATATGCACTTTATTTTCAAACAGATCGAGCTGCATGTTTCGGCGGTTGTGATATTCAGTTGCTAACTAGTGGAAATAATAATTGCCATTGCAGTCGTCATGCATATGAAGCAATTACTGAAAATCCTTACACTTTTATTGTAATTGAATATGAAAGTCTTCCGGATTAATAAAAAGTCCAAATAATATTTTATTTAAAATTTTTAATAAATATTAAACGATTATAATGCTCAAAATCATTAAATTTGTAAGGATTATTTGTCACATTATACGCATTGGTCCTCTTATCAATCCATGAAGCAATTTCTGCAGCATGTTCTTCATTGATAACGGTCGAAAATGGTTCAGTCGATCTGTTTGGTAAAACTGGTACAGAAATAATACGAGGCGGCAGGATTGTTGATGAAATATGATAATTAGGAGACATATGTTTGCTTGCCAGATCTTTCCAAAGATTTTTTTCAAGAATTAGTGAATAAGGTAATATATTCTTAGCAACTTCATCGCCAGGGATCTGAAAGTAACGAATAAGAGGTAGACAATTTTGTAGAGTCGTCTTTAAAGTCATAAAATTTTCGTAGGACCAATTTTCAATATCTGAAGGTAAGGTTGGATTTTGCGCAATTCCCCATTCAATGACATGATTCCAAATTTTTATTTCTTCCATTTGCAAATCGTCACGATTAATAAGTGAAATTAATGCGTCTTCTTTTAGGGAAATAAATTCTTCAGAATCAAAAACGAGATTTGGATATTTTGCCACAATATTGTTACACCATTTCTGTAACTCTTTAAGTTTGTTATTCTGTGTACAAGATTTATAAACATACGCAAAGTGAGAACGTAACCAATGAGCATTTTTTTCGATTAAATGAGTCTCAAGATTTTCCACTAATTCATCTAAAAGAAGCACATCAGCAGCTAGGATGAGATTAAAAATAAACTGCCCATTAAGATTTTCTAGCGAAGCAAAACCTCCATAGATATACCTATTTTATTATTACAGATGTTAAAACTTTTGTTATAAACGAATTAAACAAAAAAATAAAAAAATAAAAGTAACAATTACTTGATAATAATTTCAAATTGCGCGATGGGTACTTGTTTTAAATCAATTCTTGTAATATTATTTGTATCTTTAACAGCGTTTGCTAATTCGTTACGAAAATACAATGACCTATATTTTAAAATATTTGAATGTGCCTTAAATTCCTTTACGTCTGGAGCATTTCCTACTTTAATGATCACATTAAAATCTTCCCCGTTCTCTAAAAGTTCAATGTAATTATTTGAAAGTTTTTCAAAAAGTTTGATTGCCATTTTTCAATAGTTTTGTAATACAAATGTTTGTATTTATTCATGTTTGACGCCTAATGTTGCACTTGCATGATATTTAGGGTGGGTGTGATGCTAAATCATCACATAGAAATTATAATTATTCTTACGTGATCGTTATGCCGTGCCCACGTGATGATTTTCCGCCTAATGATATTACCGCCTAATTTCAATCAGGCACAGAAATTCTGGTATTCAAACGTGCCATGCAACTGTATTTACATGATATCTAGAATGTAAGAACTTTAAAACGTGAAATAGAACTAGTTATATAATAATAAAAATGTTTAAAAGCGTTAAGCAAACATTACTATAAGACTTTTATAAAAAACTTAGGAAGAGAATAAATCTACAGAATTAATATATATCAATTAAGTGATTTTAACCCCTTATTTAGGTATATATAATAATTGAATATAAAAGAAAACTGACTAATAATACTAATTTAGCCATTTATTACACGGGTTTTATGCAACTACCTGTGCTTTTTTCATTCGTTTACAGCACGTGTTTAAAAAAATAACTAAATCGAAACATTTCTGTATTTATCAAATATGAAGGTTTTCGATCTAGTTAATTTATTTTTATTAAATTAATTTGCCTTCACAACATTAAGTCCATATCAGTCTGTTTTCGTTTTCTTTAAAGTTACCTTGCTTTGATCATAATGAGTCTTTCTTTAAAATCTTATTGAATGGAGTAAGGCGTTATTAGGTCTTCGCTTCTTAAATTCTTATTAAACAGAATTGCACATTTTTAGATTTTGCTTTTTTAAAAATTCTTATCGCTTTCGTTAAAATTCTTACCCCACAGAATTACACGGTATTAGATTTTACTTAAAACACTTTTGGACGAAGTTGCACGTTATTAAGTTTTCACATTCTTTAAATTTTTGTTAGGTTGAGTCATACATTATTGAGTTTCCTCTTTATAATTCTTAGTATACAGAATCACACATAATTAGATCTTTGTTTCTTTTTAAATCCTTATTGGACGGTTTACATTTTTAAGTCTTCATTTTATATATTTCTATAATATAATTATTATATGGGATGGTATAAAATAACTAAGTTTACAAAAGGTTAACCCTTTTCACTTGGCCGAAAGCCATGTGGGACTGGTTAACACGTGCATTTTAGCTATTTTATACAATCTATACAATAACTATAAACCAAAATTCAGATTTATATATTTTAAAGTTGCATTACTTATTTAATATGGTCAAATACATATGATAGTAAAAATGCAGGACGATAACTTATATAGTATAAAATTTCAAACTAAATACCGTTAATGTCAATTGAAATTCTTTTAGCATTAATTATTTTGCTAGTATACATAATTTCTGGAACTTCGGTAAGTTAATTAGCAATGTTTAATTACTTTATCAACATCTAAAATTCCACTTTTAATTTTATTGTAATCCATTTTATCTATATCATCATTTGTATTATTCAGATTATTATCATTATAGTTTGCCCTCGTTATAATGAACATCCACTATAGCGTTATTTAGTATAATAATAAAAATTTTAAATTGTTACAAACAATTACTCCGTTATAACGAGATATTCGCTATAACAGAGTCCGTTCATCTACGTCAGCATTATTATTTTTAGTCCATAGTTTCGTCCGCATTCTTTTCACTATTATTACTATTTATAGCTATTTCATTTGTATTATTATCAACAACTTCATTTGAATCATTCGAATTTTCCATAATATAATTCCATTCTTTTATTGTGTGAGCTAGGCGCAAG
This sequence comes from Racocetra fulgida, assembly GCA_910592135.1. Classification (NCBI taxonomy): domain Eukaryota; kingdom Fungi; phylum Glomeromycota; class Glomeromycetes; order Diversisporales; family Gigasporaceae; genus Racocetra; species Racocetra fulgida. The sequence continues at coordinate 12,102 of CAJVPZ010001149.1, read as the reverse complement.
AAGAGGAAATTGACAAATTTTTTAAAATTAATTTTTTTACATAAATTGATTTAAAATAAGATCAGAATCATTTTCACTTAAGACACAAAAGTAGTTGCATTAATAAAAATTTGCAGTATAGCTTTTCAAAAATTGCAATTTCTTATAAAATCTATAATATAAAACTTGATATTGTGGTTAATTTTCTTTTTTGCAGCACTTAGCCTATATAATTAATATCTTTAGCAGTAGGTCATTTTGTAAATTCTAATTAATACATTGTCTTGCAAATTTAATGCAACAATTTGAAAATCTTGTTAATTTAATAAAAAATTAAAAAAATTAATTATATCTAAATACTTTTAATAGATTAAGATTTTTACAAATTATTTTTATCTATTAACCTGGTTTTAAATAAGAATTTAATTATATTATTAGAATATTTTATATTTTATAAAAGTTTATAAGCAATAAATTATTTAGAGGTTTGAGTTCATAGCTTATTGGTTAAGCTCCCAAACTCCTACAGATAAGGTCAATAGTTTGAGTCAGGCTAGAAACAAACTTGTATTTGTTTTTATATCTAGAAGAGATATAAAGTCCTATAAAAGTCAAATATTATTCAAATCTAAATGAGAAATTTTTAGAAGAAGCCCCAATTATAAAATGCAGACACTATATATAATAGTAACATTACAAAAAGTTTAGGTTGTAGAAGATTGCATATATAAGTTCTTTAGTTGAAGTAACCTAAAAACAACACAAGCAACTCTTTATACTCACTTTAGATAACACCAACATCTACCCAACTTATGAGATACTTGCTTGAAAGGATAATTAACAAATTGTGTATATAAGTTCTAATTTAGAATAATGTTAGGTACTTGCTTAAAAGAATAATATGATATTACCAAAACTAGAATAGTATATATAGCACATAACTTGTTATTCTAGAAGCTAAGTAACAAGAAACTAGTTGTATAGTAATAGCAAATTTTGGCTTGAAATATGGGCTAGTAGTATCTAACAAATAAACATAAGGAATTATCTAACAATAAAATATCAACTTTGTTATATAGAAATTTAACTAAATAGCAAAGCTGGCTTGAGATACAAGTTCAACTAAAAATATACTTATATACTTGCAGCAAGGTGCTATAGATAAATATAAAAATACTTAATAGAAATAAAGTAATATATAAAACTAGACTAGCTATTTGCAAAGTATAAAAAGTTTTAATAAATTTAGGTTGTAAATAAATTAGTATAAGTCTCTGTAGTTTATTGAAAGTTAATTGTCCGGAGCGTAGCAACGGACGCTCAATTTTTATGCACTATGTGATACAAAAGTTGTGTTTTTGATGCATTTTTGATCATGAATTTTTTTTTGATGCATCCCCTAATTTATTATAAACAAATATGTTAATAATGTACAAATACTCGACAAAATCTAATGGATCATAAATTAAAATTCAAGATCAAATATGACATAATGCAAAATATATCCAAACTTTAACCTTATTGATGGTAGCGAAATGTTCTTAGATTGGCAATACTGGGCCCTATATTTAAGATAAAGTGCAATGTAGTACGACCTGAAACATTCAAAACAAACGTCCGCTTTATCGAAATCTCTTATTTCCCCTAAGAAACCACTTTTAGTTCTTTAATAAAAAGTTTCCTGAGTGATTTTACTATAAGCTTTGTTAACACTTAACTCTAATACAAACACTAGTCTTAATACTAATGAACTTTAAAGAATTTTGTATGCGGCATAACCCTATAAAAAAAACACACAGAAAATGCAATTTTTTATAGAAAATATACAGTAAGGTACAGTAGATATAGAAAATATGCCAAAAACTGCAACGACTAAAAAATATGCTGTTGTAATATTTGGCATGTTTTCTATATGTTTCCTATATACTCTATATGTGACTTGCATATTCTTATGCTTACTATATGCTTTCTATATGATTTTTTTATAGGGTAAATCTGATCCATGTATTATTAGGGATGGACCACTGCGCAAGTTGTAGAATTGTCAAGAGGCTGCGCAGTAAATTTAAAAATACTCAATTTTCTTACCCCTATATAAAGTATATATCATTAATCAATTAATTATAAAGTGGGATTTAATTTTCATATTTCATTTCAATAAATATTATAGATGTGCCCTTTTAGTTTATTTTGGGCATTAGAAGAGGAAAATCTACACCCGTTAATATGCCTATTGAGGAGAACTTTGTCCTGAAAGCATATTTCAAGCTTGTGATCATGCAGTTAGAGAAAAGTCCAAAATAGTATTTGGCTATAGACAAATATGCAGTATATGCCACTATATGAATATGTGAATCATCCAAAGAAACAATACCATTTAAAAAAGCTATCAAAGAGCTTAGGAACTATTTCAGCATAGAAGAAACTCGTATCTGGTAGATTCCGAAATCATTGCTACACAAACTATTTATATGGACAATTGAAGATTTGATATATCATTGTAGTCTAAAAACCGGCAATTTCACTATCCGCTTACCCATAATAAGTTAAACTAAAGATATCCATGTTTATTAATAAAATTTCTTCGTTTAGAGTGTTTCTAGTAGAAAATCTTTTCTAATCGTTTTCAATCGCTTTCCTCATGGAGTTTTCATAAGACTAAAGGTAAACGTTTGGTAATTGGCAGAGTTCATTGAGTTTCTACTACGTTTAAATTATTAAGCCAAATCTTAAATTTATAAATGTTAAAACGCGAAGGTTATACTAATATAAGATTTTACACATTTATTAAATAGGCCAAGCAATATAAAGCTTTTAACAAGGGTTATTTCAGTATTTACTTGAACAAAGAACATATATGTCACGTAGTTAGACAGTAACCGTGGTCACTGTTATCTTGCTCAAACAGTACTTCAACTTTAGGTCTTGCTTGGCTTCAACACACCTTCTAACCAACACTTTTCAGGTAAGGATAACACACACTTTATTACGTTATTCACATTAACCGGTCAAAAGACTGACCTTCGCTTTTTATTTATTTCTTCTATTTATATTAATTTTCTATTATACTACTTTGTACAACTCTGATTATTAATATACTATGACTCACTTCCTTATACTTTACATTGCATTTCAACAAACTCTTAAATTTTACTAATTTAATCGGCATTGACTCGTGATCAACGATCACGGTACCCCACATACCCGATCTTCATAATACCGCCCAACATTACCACGTCGATCATAATTTTGGTCAATCCCATCATCACGTGATATGTTCGTTACATCTTTCGCTCTACCATTTCGATCCTTATTAACCACTTTATTACAAGCTTCGTTATCGATTAACATTCCTCGTACTAAGTACAAGGGTTCCCCAAAAACTATGCGACAGGAGCTGGACCCCCATAGGTCCTCGTCCTCGAGACCCACTTCACCTTCGCTCTCTTGTTCGTTATTTTGTTTCAAAGATCCTTCATTCCAGGTAAATAGTTTTTTTACTCTAATTCTTGTTATCGGATCACGCAATTCACTACCATCCAACTCATTTACATACACTTGACCATGCCTTCCAATTTTTCGAACTTTATAGGGTCCCATCCATCGATAGTCAAGTTTTTGGAGTGATGTCTCCAACGTTGAATCGTATACTAACACCAAGTCACCAACAAGGTATGTTTCCTTTACTTTTGCCTTTCGATCATGTATTTCTTTCTACTTTTGCCTAATTTCATTCTTTTCTAACTGTGTGTTTCTTAAATCTTCTCTCATTCCTTTTATTTGCTTCATTCGATACTCCAATAATTCATCGGTTGTCCATTCTTTTCTTGCGACGTAAGCCTGGTAACTTTCTAACATCAATTGAACTGGTGTCACCGCATCACGCCCATAAACCAAATGGAAAGGTGAGTACCTCAGGTCATTTACTGTAATGTTTATTGCCCATATCGCATTTCTAATATATTCATGCCATTTGTTTTGTCTTTTTGCACACAATTTTCTGATGATTCTGGTGAATTTTTGCATGGTTCTTTCCGCTCGACCATTTGCCTCTGGGTGGTAGCTCGCTACAAATCACTGATCAATGTTCAACCTAGTTGACAACTCTGCCAACACGGTATTCTTAAACTCTGTTCTCCTATCCGAGACCAAGACGGCAAAACATCCATGTCGCGTGATTACTTCATCCCATATGAATTGTGCTATCGCATTTGCATTCTTTCTTCTCAACGCCTTTCCTTCCACATAGCCCGTCAACTCTTCAACAGCCAACACCACATGTTCATGTCCACCAGTAGTTCTTGGCAATGGCCCCAAACAGTCTATGTATAATTTTGAAATATCCAGTTTGTTGCGGTCACGTGAATCAGCTCTTTTATTGATTTTGTGGCACATTTTTGATACTTAATACATGATTTGACATATTTTGCAGCATCATTATACACACTTCCAGATCCTCAACTATAATTCATCAATACCTTTCTCGCAGTTCCATTTATACCTCGATGTCCTTCTTCTTCAGCTGTTTCCACATGATTCGCTGCTATAATGTCATATTTCTCCTTGCTGTTGAAAATAACACGCTTCGGTGGAACACCATCCTTCAATCTCTTGTACAAGTTGTCTCCGATGACACAATATCGCTTCATTTTATGCTGTAGACACAGTAAGTCAATTTCTTTTACATCACGGGGCCACGCAAAGTTTTCCAGGAAATTCTTTATCCACAACAGATCTTTTACCTTGTCGTCGAACATATCAACATGCATGATCATTCCATCAACAAAATTCCTTATCATTCACCGTCTCATTTAATCTTTCTTTCGGATATCTAGACATCCCATCGGCATTTCCATGCCTCTTTCCATTTTTGTAGCACACCTTGAACTCAAAGGCTTGTAATGCCAGAACCCAACGCATCAACCTTCCTTTTAGCTCAGCTTTATTGAACAGCCATTCGAGCACTTGATGGTCGACCCAAACATTAAAAATCGTTCCTCCAACATAGCGTTCATTTACATTACATCCAAAAACGATCGCTAAACATTCCTTTTCTGTGACCGTGTAGTTCAACTCATGCTTGTTCAATTTTCTAGAATCGAAGGTTAACGGTCTCAAATTTCCATCTCCATCGTCTTGTTCTAAGACAGCTCCAACGGAAACGTCGCACGCGTTTGTGTACAATTGGTATAGTCTTTGTCCTTTCTTCGCTCTTTCCCAATCGGGTCCTTTTAATATGACCTCCTCCAGAAGTATCCTTTTTAGTGTCTCAAATGAATCCTTTTGTTCCTTTCCTCATACAAACTTACTATCTTTCTTCATTAAATCGGTTATCGGCCTAGCAATCTTACTAAAGTTTCTTATGAAACGACGATAATATCTGACCGTTCCATGAAACGACCTTACTTCACTTTGATTTTTCAGTTCGGGCCATTGTTGTATTCTTTTTACCTCTTTTCGTCCACCTTTATTCCACTTCTACTTACTACGAACCCGTATATACTTAATTCCTTATAACCGACATAACATTTTTTTTGCAGCAAATGTTAACCCAGCTTTTTCAAATGTTTTTGCCAGCTTTATGAACACATCAATGTGCTCTTTCAAATCACCATCGGTCCAAAGACCCACGTCATCTTGATACGCTGCGGCTATACCTTTCGATTCGTTCCCTTTAAAAACCAAATCCATCAGCCGCTGAAAAGTTTCACTGGCATTTTTCAATCCCATGCACATCACGGTGTATCATAGAACCCCAACATCATCGACACAGCCACCTTATCTCAGTCTTTCTCATATATTCGAATTTGCCAATATCCTTTGAAGGCGTCGACACTTGAATACCATTTGTGGTCTACAGCCTTTTCTAGTATATCTTTGATGATTAGGAGTGAGTAACTATCCTTTATTATGTGCTTATTCAATGGTCTCATATTGCCCACAGCTCGTATTTGATCGGTTCCACCTTCCTTTTTTTATACTGGAAAGCAATGATAGGCATAGGGTCTATTTCCTTCTTCTAACAAACCATATTGGATCATTTCCTTTAAATGTTCTTCAAATAACAGCGTCTTTTCTGGATTATTTATTCTCACTGGCCTTAATCTCATATGTGGCACTTCTATATCACCTGTCCTCACCTCGTATTCTACTAAATCGGTTCGACCCAATTTTGACAATTTGAAGGCAAACGTTTTTGATACCTCATTTATCAACTGGCTCATTACATACTGCTTTTCTTCTGTCGAGAGATCAGGCCCAAAATTCAATAAGTGGATATTTTCTTATATCAATCTTCGTAAGAACGTCAGCTCCGTCAATTCAAGTTGTTCTTCGACTTTTCGTAACTGCAAATCACGTGCTTCATTCCAATTTCTATGGTCTCCTTTTTCTTTATTCTTTACTAGCACTTTCCGGTTATAATCGATTATTTGGAACCTTCTTACAGCTGTTACTTGATTTATTTCATCATCCTCGTCATCATAGTTGTCTGATTCATCATCTTTATCTTTATTCTTTTCAACACATTTCTGCGGCACAACCGAAACAATGAACGATGATTGTCTATCCGACGATGAAATCGAGCACCAGTATTCGTTCTTTTTTTAGTAAAGATTACATTGCGCAGAGGCCAGCCAAGGCATTCTTAAGAGGACATCAAAACTTGCGGACTCCATTATATAAAATCCTTGGTTCGTCACCACGCCTTCCATTTCCACCTTGACTTGAGGTATGTAGCCTATGAATTCACTTATTCTATCGTCGGCTATTCTTCCTTTTCCGTAAGCATGTTCCCAAATCAACACTCTTTTCTTTGCATAATTTATATGCATCAGATTTAGACGAGATCCGGGATCAATTGGTACATTAACAAGATCTCCATTTATTAACACAGGCCAAACAGGTACTATTTCACTCATAGTTTCTTGCATTTTATTACCCTTAACTAACCACAACCTTACATCAACGTTAGTTACATCGATTTCCTTCTTTTTGCATATTAACGCTTTCATTATCTCACTTCTCGCCTTGGGCGACCATTTAAATAATTGCTCAAGTGAAATGGTAAGTTTGAGATCAGCCACGGCCTTAATAACGTCAAGGTTTTCTGCCATATCAGTTATTGGTATATACATCGTTGATTCCTTAACCCTTTCATTTTGACTAGATGATGCCACTAGTTCACTTTGCTTTGGCTCCAACATTTTACAGGTCCTTCCTCTTTTGTTTGCTACATCACCACCTACATTGTCTTGCTTCCTTTTTCCTAAATTCCTAACCTCAGCTAGATCCATATTCTTGTTGTTTACCAATTCAATCATCAGGTAATCACTTTCATTATTCGGCGCTTCATTGGTGAGATCCACATGACATATATCAGGTCCTTTTTGATTATCGTTCTCTTTGTTCACAATTCGATTTCTTGCAGTTTTTTCAGGACAATCACGTAATATGTGACCATCCTTTTGATACGTGTAACACCATCGAGGTACAGTATTTCGTTCGTTGTTTTGTTAGCCACTTTTATTTGTAAGATCTTTTATTACTTTTGTTAATTCCTTCATTGTATCCTTAATTTCTTGTATATCATTATCAGGTTTTTTCTCAACCCTTGATATTTTTAAAGCTTCCATAGCACTCGTTAATTCATCAACGCCAAATTTAATGTTACTATATGCTCCCTCAATCAAAGTCTTGTTCGCCTTTTGTACGTCGAAATCATTATCTTTATTATACCTTTCAATTTTCACAGCCAAATTCCTTGCTTCATTGTAATCAGCTGGATAATGTTCTTCTACTTTCGTCTGATATTCCAGTTTTAATCCATCTATAAACCATTTTCTCTTCTCTCTATCTTGCACTTCATTCTTAAGCATATGAGCATAGGATTTGAATCTATTAGAATACCCAATTATTGACTCATTTTCATCTTGTCTAATTCTCATTAACCTTGCAATTTTCTCTTCAATGTAGTACTTCGTCTTTGCAGATTTTTCTATATTGGCTTTCAAATCGGCCTAAGAATTAGAAGACTTCATCAATTCACGCACCCACACTCTTACCCTTTCTGAGACGTGAAGACTAACCACCTTCTGTTTTCTATTATCGTTCCAGTCCTTCGATTCTGCATACATTTCAAAGTCAAAAAGAAAATCTTTGATGTCCTCATCCTATCGTCCATAATAGAACGGTTTGGTAGAATCTTGGTTTGACATTGTTAATCACTTCCTCAAAAGGTTTGTATTCTCTTTATATTTGTTGCAGTTATGTATTATAGCATTTTGCTTTTTTTTTTTTTTTTTTTTTTTTTAACACAGTACGAATTTGGGTTTTGCTCCTTTTATTTAATCTTCTACGTTCGATTATCTGTTCGTTTGTTCGTACAGTTTACCACTTGCTTGCGTTAGTTCATTGTCTCTTTGTTTCGTTAGAACGATTTTCACTATTGTCGCTATGATAAGTTCTTCTTTTTATTATTGTTGTGGTAGTTTCATTAAAAATTTTTTTTTTTTTCTTAAACTTGGCTTGTCGTTGTGAGAGCACTTTTGGTTGCCCAGGTCCTTCTCTGTCATGTAGTTAGACAGTAACCGTGGTCACTGTTATCTTGCTCAAACGGTACTTCAACTTTAGGTCGTGCTTGGCTTCAACACACCTTCTAACCAACACTTTTCAGGTAAGGATAACACACACTTTATTACGTTATTCACATTAACCGGTCAAAAGACTGACCTTCGCTTTTTATTTATTTCTTCTATTTATATTAATTTTCTATTATACTACTTTGTACAACTCTGATTATTAATATACTATGACTCACTTCCTTATACTTTACATTGCATTTCAACAAACTCTTAAATTTTACTAATTTAATCGTCATTGACTCATAATTGACGATCACGGTACTCCACATACCCGATCTTCATAATACCGCCTAACATTACCATGTCGATCATAATTTTGGTCAATCCCATCGTCACGTGATATGTTCGTTACATCTTTCGCTCTACCATTTCGATCCTTATTAAGCACTTTATTACAAGCTTCATTATCGATTAACATTCCTCGTACTAAGTACAAGGGTCCCCCAAAAACTATGCGACAATATATCTGTATTATTTATTAAATAGATAGGAAAACTAAGATCTCTAATATATAGTAAATATGTGACGCGGTCTAATTGATAGTATAGTTCAAGTGTAGTAACATATAACAGCATGTTTTTGGTAAAGTATAATAGTTAAAAGATGGGTTAGAATTACTTTAGCTTTAAAACAAGCTTCGCTTTTATTATTAATAAATTTATTTCACTTCATTTCGCGTATCGAAAAATTTTAATTTGATTTGATTGGTCAATAGTCACACATGGATCTACATAAATTAGCCAATCACATAAATGTCATTACCCGTGACTTTTCATAAAAATACGAGTGTCTTCTATGCTCTAAATACATAATTCATATTTTATCTATCATCAATCATCAATCATCAATCTTCTGAACATTATCTAATCTATTAAAAAATCTATTCATAGTGCGACTTTGATTTGAATTCTTTAATGATTGTGACAGATTAAAATGAAATGAGGGATAGTATAAAATAGACAAGCTACCGAAAAATGCAAATTTTTGGAGTGCATTTTTAGCATTTTTTTAGGGTTAGGATTAGGGTTTAGAAGCAGGTTTTATAATAAACAAGTATAAGTGGGTTTTAGAGAATCAAATAGAAACCCTTCATTTCATTTTAATCTGATTTCATTATGATCTGTGACAATGATTAACAACATTATTTTTATTGATCCATTCCGGTGTTGCCTTCTGAAAGTCTCGCATTCAATTTGTTATTGTTCTTATGAATATTACCTAACCTATTAGAAGGCATTTACTTAATTATTTCTTTATACAATGTTTAAGTTAAAATTATTTAATACAATTATCGACGTCCTTATTTCCACAAGTACGTTGCCTTCTAAATTACATACAGTATTAGCTAAAATGAATCTGACCAAGTTGCTGAAATCCCCACCACAAATATTATTTAATCTGTTAAAAGTAATTCATCTGATCATATCTTCACAGAATGTTTCTTTAAGTAGGGATTGGAATCATTTAACCGTTTAAAAATTGCTCCATAATTCCGGGCAGAATTATGTTGGTCGTGGGCCAGAATTATCCTAATGCCGGCCAAATTAAACAGCTAAACGATTAAACGATTAAGAAAAATATTAGGCAGTTCCAATCCTAGCTTTAAGTTGAAATTCTTTAGCACAATTATCAATAGACTTATTTCTACTAATATATCCTCATGTTGCCTTTGGTGAGTAGCATTTCATCGGAAATGATTCGTACCAATTTAATTAGGTTCTAAAAATTTATTACCACTTTTATAAATATTTTTCGATCTATTAAAAGGAATCCACTCAATTATCATAAAATCGTCAGTCGACTAATCGATTAATCAACTATATAAATTTTTTTATAATCAGTTGATCGACTAGTTAATTAGTTGAATAATTGATTAGTCAATTTTTAGTCAGTTGATGACTAACAGTTTTAAGTCGACTAACTAATTGACTAAAAATTATTGACTGATTCCATTCTTTACACTTGATTATGTCTTTATAGGATGTTTCTTTGAGATTCTTTAATAAAATTTTTAATATTCTTATTTCTATTTGTCCATTTTCGTTTTATCTTTTAAATGTTAATGTTTAATACCAAGTTAGCTATATGCAATATAAGTTAAAAGTCTATAATCAAATAGCTTACTTTAAATATTTTATTTACAATAACTTCAGTTGATATATATGAAATATTGTATTGTAATAGTGAAATTTTATATACTTTTATATACTTTTATATATAATGGACAAAAAATAATTTTATGCTTGCTAGTTAGATTAATATGATGTTGTGTAATAATAAATATTTATAATAATATTATGTTTAAAGTATTTTTGCCTGAAATTGTACTCAATTAAAATTAGTTTTTGAAATTATATCTTACAATATATTTGTTAGTAGTTGAATTTAAATTAAATAGTTTTTTAAAATTTATCTACTAGATAAGATTGTAGAATATAAATAAATAGGTTATATTTTTATATAAATAATATGATATATGATATTGTAGTAGTGCTAAAATACTATCGTTATGAAGTTTAAAGTCAGATTAGTTTAAAAATAATTTTATATTCAATATAATTTAAACTTTGATTTGTGTAATCAATAGATGCTTAACTTTTTCGAAAACTCAAAAATCGAGATTTTGCTAAGCACTAATTGCTTAATAGGAGCTAAGGTTAGCAATATCATCATTTTTTGTTGTTATTTAAATATAGACTCTATAATAATTATAGAAATAGAAATCTTTTTTTTGATCATTAGTTTTTGTATTATTATCTTTAATAAATGGTTCTTCTGCTTCTGTTGCAAGTTTGTGAAAAAGGTCAGTAGGTGTTAGTTTTTGAAAGGTTGCAGGATGTTTGTTATCTTTGTTAAATAATAAAAAGTTTAAAATAGTGTGTTTTAGCTTAGATTTGAAGGCTATATCAGTAAGGAAAGCTAAAAGAAATTTGTTGGAGAATTTAGTAAGAAAGAGAGTTTTGAGATTTTTGAAATTATGTTTTTTGTTTGCTAGTAGTGTTTGGCATAGGTTATCTTTGTTATAAGTACAGATATATATGTAGTAAAGAGCTGTTTTGCTGTATAATGTAATGTGTTCTTTGTATAAAGAAATGGAAGTAATTGTAAAGGTTTGTAGAAGAAAGCTTTTGCATATTTCTGCAAGTTTAGTAACAATTTAGTATTTTAAGAAATTATAGATTTTTTGTTTGTCTATTTTAAAAAATTGTTATTGATAAATTTTAAAGAAAGATTCAAACCAGTTATCAAAATCAGCTTTATAAGGTTTAAAAGATGGAATATGAAAATTATATAAAAATTAGGTTTTGAATATATTAAAAAAAATATTAACATTAAACTTAGTATTATTTTAGATTTTAAAGAGAGGTTGTTTTTTGATATTTAAAGAAGTAAAGTAATAGAGATTAATTGATAATCCGCCTATGAACTGGAGAATAGGTGAAATAAGACGTCTGCCATCTAAAACTTTTTTTCTTACAAG
>CAJVPZ010001148.1:0-15405 GCA_910592135.1 Racocetra fulgida | reverse complement strand
AGGAATTATAATATTATTAATAATATATGCAGCTTGTTTGTCAGTTATGTTTTTTGTTTTGAGTATATTATTAAGACTAAGTATCAACAACAACGTTGTTGTTTTTAATACTAAAGCATAATTCTGTATTATAGTCAATTCGTATCTTACCAAAAAAAATTTGACTAATGCCCTGTGTTAGTGAGGCATTAGTCAATTTTTTTTTGGTAAGATACGAATTGTTTTTTTTTTAACAAGATCTGTATAAGGATCCTGTTTATTAATTAATATTAATGTTAACTTTAAAGTTAACATTAAAATTAATGCTAACATTAACATTAAAATTATCATATTATCGTTAACATTAAAGTTAACATTAAAATTAATGTTAATATTAACATTAATTTAATGTTAACTTTAATGTTAACGTTAACATTAATTTTAATGTTAACTTTTAATGTTAACGTTAATATTAAAATTAATTTAACATTAACATTAATTTAATGCTAACGTTAACATTAAAATTAATTTAACATTAACATTAATTTAATGTTAATGTTAACATTTATTGGCAAATGAAATAAAGTTTATACATCGCTCATTTGAAAATAAATCTGTAAACAATTTTAATTAAAGTTATAATTCTGCATTCTAATTTGAAACCCTATTGTAAAAATTAATATCAATCAAAATATAATAGGGGTTTCAAAGTTAAAATGTGGAAATCTAATTTTAATTGAAATAGGCTACAGATTAATTTTCAAATAAGCGATGTATAAACTTTATTTCATTTTCTGATAAATTTGAAATAAACTTCAAAATGCGTTACTTATTTGTTAACTTTAATATAAATATCATTGTTTATATTAATATAATTATAAATATTTTTTTTAAGTTTTTGATCTCTAGCCTGATAGATTATCTCTGTCACGTACAATATTAGATTATTTTTCTGAAAACGTAATTTTGTAAAACCTACTTTTTAAATAATATTTCACTTAATTTTTTGATTGTTCTGATTTCTGATTTTATAATTTATTTAATTTTTATAGACATATGGTGCAGTAATAGATGCCTTATCTCAATATTATAAACCAATATTAGTAAACCGTTAAATATTGCCCTCGAACTACATGTAACTCTATTCTCTTACAATATCTCATCACTACTAAACACAAAGCCAAACTATCCACAACTACTCTTAACAGCACTCTACTTAACTATAACATCTATGGCATTAAAAATATATGGGATATCCAACTACAACACTATACTACAAATCTCCTACTCTGTCTAAATGATCAAGGCTTTATGAGTTTAAGTACTCATATTTAGCTGTAACAATTACAAAACAATCTTTGGTCTATAACTAACATTCTTCAACACCTCTGTCTGCTAATAGATGGTCCTAATAAAAATACAACTACCTTTAAAATTATACAGCTATTCAACTTACTCCAATTATCTATCAATATATACTCTGATTACTTTTAATCATATACACTTCAGTATCCATATACACCTATTGAAAAATTTCTTAATTCATACAATCTATACCTACAATTCAAAAAACAACTACATATAAAAAACATTATTTACTTAGAACAACTAACTTCGTTTAACAACTCCACTCTATTAGACTGAACACATATCTCATCACAAATATAACAAATTTTAAAAAGATGCAGACCTCTTTGGTTTGCAGTTCTTGAAAACAAAATAACTAACAATCAAGTAACTAGACAAATCAACTCTGATCTAAATCTATCTATAGTCAACTCCATATTATTTAATACTGAATATTACAAAGCCAAATCTAAACCTTAGCTAATTACATACAAAGACAATAGTATTATCATAAGGAAAGCCAGAAAATATTATTTAAATAGCGATGAAATATCTATCACACACTAGAATATTATATTTGATGATTTATATACTAACCTATATCCAGCATCAACCTATCAAACTTAACTATATACAGGATACACATTAAATTCAAATTAGATTCAAAACTAATGCACATTTAACATTCTTGCTAACTCATTAACCAAGTTTTTAGAAAAACTAAAATATATAGAAAATGGAACTATACTAAACCTTCATGCCAATTGGCTAGACCTAATTTACTCTCTCACATTACGTAATTCAACTACTATACCAACACAACCTACTATTAAACTTAAAGACAATGTAATTTTTGAAATCTTTAATGACAATCAATCTTCACAATCACTATTACAAATTGCAAAAAACAATTTAATCTACTTACAACTTACATTCTACACAGATGGCTTAGTTAAAGATATTACTACAAAACATTGTACTATGGGAATCAGCTGTGTTTAAACTTAAAATAATATAATTATCCACATACTTAGCAGAAATTTAACTCTGTCTATCATCATACAAAGCCGAACTTATCGCAATACTTTCTGCTATTAATACATGCTTCAGAAACAGTTCTATTACAATATATACAGACTCACAATCAATTATATCTAAATATAAAAGGTTTAAACAATCACTACTATCATCTAACAAACAATATTTATATAATTACTAGTCTATATAGCATATTTTGCTTAATATTATCAAAGCCTATGAACTAGATATTCAATTAGAGAAGGTTATAGCACACAGTAATAACACCTTTAACAACTTAGCAGACAGACTAGCAAAAAATGCTAACTATTTAGCTACACTACAATTTATAGATAATAATAAATACAACTTATCATACCTGATCCAATATTAACAATTTACATTTCAACAACCAACCCATAAATCAATTAAAAATATATATAATGTTCATATTATAGCAATATAGTCATCCCACCATTGTATAGACAATATAATACCTCTATCACTACAAATTAACTAGAACGCAACCTGGCTCTATCTAAACAACAACTACAAAAGATCAACTATTTATACCAACTTTAAACTATACCAACAAAAAAAACATTTAAAATCTAGCTTATGCTAGATATACTTTCTACTTTAATATATCAACTCACATTATACACATTAACAATCCCAAATAACAATTGTATAATATGTGAAGCTTGAGAAAGCCAAAAACACTGGCTTATCTGTCTGAACACATCCACAATAAATACACTTATTACTAATACTATACAACAATTTCTTCATCACTCAAATATGGATATCACCAATACTCAGCTACAAGAACTATATGATACACTTATAAATCACTAATGTTTTTAATTAATAACTGACATAACAACATTAATCTATATACAACCATTCAAGAATTTATTTCAACATCTCTTATACAATCTATAAAAGAATATACAAACTCTAACCAAGTTGCAACAAAGATAATTATTCAACTCCTTATACAAATCTCACAAAACATATATAACCAGATATGGATACCATACTGCACTAAACTTTCAGAATAGAAACAACTAATCTTAATATAACCCGCTGCAGAATACTACACACATACAGCTGCTCTTTTGGGCTACCTGACCAACAACATGATAATAACACATGTTCACCCCTTAGAAAAACAATCAGAAAAATATCATTATGGACTATCACATGAATTAAATATAGTACACCAACTAATAACATCTTACATTATCAAATCTAGGTAAGTTTTAACTACTCTAGTAGGTTTAGGTTGCAGATGAATCAGAATTTTTAGCTTAGATAGCTTCTGGTAGTCTGAGTTTCATTCTTGTAAAATTTTTATAACTTGGCTTTGGTCAGAGAAACCTATAGTGGTATTATATTAGTAGATTTTATTAGTATATTTTATAAGAGTTTATTAGTATATTTTATTAGTATAATTTGTATTTATTATATGTTTATTTTTAGCTTTAGTTTATTAGTCAAATTTTCGACAAATAGTAGTAATTTTAGTATAATATTAGGTACGTTAACAGATACGTTAACAGGTACGTTAACAGGTACGTTAACTGGTACGTTAACTGGGTCGTTAACTGAGTTATTAAAAGGGTTGTTAACTAGGTTGTTAAAAGGGTCATTAACTGGGTTGTTAAAAGGGTCATTAACTGGGTCATTAACTAGGTCGTTAACTAGGTCGTTAACTGGGTCGTTAACTGGGTCATTAACTAGGTCGTTAACTGGGTCATTTACTAATAGTTCAAAAGATATAAAAACCCTGCCTTTTTCCCCAAGGCAGAGCAGATTGTCTCCTCCTCACTTTTATTTCTTTGTTAATTACAACTTATTTTCTTGGAAGTGTAGCCATCACCTATCTTCTTTTTATTGTGTTTAATAAAGCTTTTATTGTGTTTTTATTGTGTATTTAAAGTTGAGTCATCGCTTCTTCTTTCTTCTTTAAGTATTTATTTTTGGTATATTGAGTTGAGCCATCACCTCTTCTCCTTTTTCTTGAATATTCTATTGTGTTTTGGAATTAGAGCCATCATCTCTTTTCTTTATTTTTGGTTTATTGTCTTACTTTAAAGTCTCTTTTAGCTTTCTTTCTTATTTTTTTTTTCTTATTTGCAAACACATTTCTTAACCTTCTTATATGTTAAGTTAAGTAGTATAGCTTTACTAAGACCCTGTATTGCTATATTACAGTTTTGGCGATAATAATAGGATCTAAAACTTTTTGTATCTATTGTGATTTCCAATTAATCATTTCTTTAAACCTTCTTGCTCTTTATATATCTTCTTTACAAAACAACATTTCTTTAATTTTTTTTTATTATTTTTCTTTTATAAATTATAATTAATTTTTTTTAGTATAAATATTCTCTTTCTTGTTATAAATAATATAAAGTGTTCTCTTTATATTATTTAAAGTTTAAAGCCATATATAGTTGAAAACGGCCTGACTATTAATGCTTTTTTCTCTGCTTATATCTTAGGATATTTGTAAGTTTTAGTTGCTAATAAATCCTTAAAAAGGGTTAACTACTTTGTTAGTTAAACCTGGTCAGCACATAAAGGAACAATAGGTTTTAAACCTCCTTTTAGACCTATTATATTGCGAATGTGCCTTAGGAGACTATTGAATTAAACTCTATTAATCATATATTTTAAATTTTCTTTTCTTTTTTCCTTCTTCTTTCTCTTTATAAATATCTTCTATATTTTAAATCTTTATTAATTAGTTTTGTATTCTTTTTAGTTTATTTATATTTTATTAAATATAAAATTCTTAAAATTACTCTTACTTTTATAAACTTATGCAACCTTTCTCTCAACATTATTTTAACTTTATTTAGAAATATCTTAACCGCATTCCTACATATGAGGAATACTCTAACTTAGTTAAAACACTTGAATTAGCTATTGCTCAACTACAATTTGACTCACCTTTAACTTTTCAACAAACAGATTTATTACAGTCAGACCTAAATGCAACCTCCATAAATGCAATACCTCCCTAAATGCACGTTTTTGTCTTGGCTGTATGAAATCATTAGTGCTAAATGCACATTCTATATTCTGCAAATGTATGTTTACTCAAAAGATTTTTTATATCATACTAACCTCCCTAAGTGCACGTAGCCAATCAGAAGTTAGTATTTAAGTTTGTTATACAAACTTGCAAATCAAATATTAAAAGCTGCAATTTAATTAGCTTCTTTTAAATGCAAACCTCCCTAAATGCACGTTTTAGGCTGGTCTGTACACGTTGCATTTATGGAGGTTTGACTGTATTCTGTTATTCTAAAAATTGTGGTTTTCATTGGGGAAATAAACACTCTCAACCTCTTTTTAAAGATCTCTGGGATAATGATCACATAATTGAATTAGGATTTAATACTCTTTCTACTTAACCAACTTATTATCTTGAACTACTAAATATCAATAATCTACAAGGTATAATCTATCAACTTCCAACTATTATTCAATAACAAAAACCTCAAACCTATACTCCTTCTTAGTATGCAAACTTAAAATTATTTGAGTAAAAAGTCAATAACAATATCCATTCATCTGACAGTATCAAAGAATTATTCTGTTATAGAAAACTTCATGGTTTTTCAACCTACTTCTATTAAGCCTTTATGAATATTGTTCAATATAAAGGATGAATTTAGAATCATAACTTCATTCATCAAAGCAATCAAATTATTTCTAAAAGCAAATATAATAGTAAACCAGATCCAAGTTGTCCTATTTGTAATCTTTTAAATTCAAGCACATACATCTCACCTGAATTTTAAAGATTTTAGAATTAGTATTAACGTAAATACAACGATGAATCACCTTCCAGATATACTGTAGATATTTTTGAACAAATCTTTAAATTAAAAAGACATCAAAATAAAGAAGCATTCATACATGATTTAATAACTTCTTGCCAATATAAAAACAATAATTCACCTAAAGAATTTGAATTAATTATTTCTGAAGTAGAAGAAAAGTGGACATCAATATTTGGATTTACTGACTCACCTAAATCTACAAAAATTTCTGATACAGAAAGTGATAAACAAATAAGCAATCCTTCTTTTAATACTCTTGCCAAATGAATTGAACAAAATCATCAAAAGGTTAAAGAAGAACTCGATAAAATAAATAAATTAACTCAAAAAATCAAACAATCACAAGCTTCTGCATCTACTTCTCAAATTAAAGCTTCAAGAATAACAAACTTAGAAGCTATGTCTCAACAAAATAATAGTGTATATAGAGATAAACAAAGAAATAAAGCAAATAATGAAACTATAACTTAACTAGTAGTACTTGATAGGAATAATAAACTACAAGCTAGGGAACAACAAATACCTATTAGAAAAAATCAAGAAGAAAACAATGATAACAATAATAATAATAACCTACCAGAACAGTTTGATCCTAATCAAACTCTACAAACTATCTTATATAGATTAAATTAAGTATTACAAAACAATATTTATAAAACTGCAACAGAAGCTTAAAAAGAATATAAAATGATGGATTTTTTTGTCTTTCATAAAAATAGTGATGAAGACCCTGTTGAATGGCTTGAAGCTTTTGGTAGAGCATATGTAGAAAATAATGTTACTCCTAACAGAAGAATAGCAATTGTTCTAAACTTTTTTAGAAGGAATGCTCTCTTTTAGTATAATACTAACTATAATAATTTTAACTATTGGGATAACCAACTTGATTCAACTAAATCTTTTGTCTAAAAAGTTTTAAGATTCTTTTAAAGTTTTTTAATATTATTATACCTTAAGAAGTAGAAAACAAAAACGTTGCTTCTTACAATGCAGCTTTATTAAACACAATAAAAAGAAGATAGGTGATGGCTACACTTCCAAGAAAATAAGTTGTAATTAACAAGGAAATAAAAGTAAGAAGGTGACAGTCTGCTTTGTCTTGAGAAAAAGGGCAGGATTTTTATATCTTTTGGACTATTAGTAAATGATCCAGTTAACGATTTAGTTAATAACCCAGTTAATGACCCAGTTAATGACTCTTTTAACAATCCAGTTAATGACCCTTTTAATAAGCCAGTTAATGACCCTTTTAACAACCTAGTTAACGATCCAGTTAACGTATCTGTTAACATACCTGTTAATGTATCTGTTAATGTACCAGTTAACGTACCTGTTAATATACCTGTTAATATATCTAATATTATACTAAAATTACTACTATTTGTCAAAAATTTTATTATTAAACTAAAGCTAAAAATAAATATATAATAAATATAAATTATACTAATAAAATATACTAATAAGATCTTCTAAATATACTAATAAAATCTACTAATATAATAGTAGAATTATATAGTGTCCTTTTTAAGGGGCCTCAGACAAATACATTCTGACAAAAATATATTTTAACTATATCTGTATCTTTTAAGCATCTAATTTAAGTAGTTTGCTTATTACTAGATTCTATACTAGATGTTATACTGTTACAAGTGAACTGTAGCCTTCTTAATATAGCACAAGTAACAAAGCACACAGCTATAGAGCTCTGTTGCAAGATTATAGCGGTGTGAAAGTAGAATAGTACTTCACTAAGGACAGTTTATAGAAAGTATATAGTTAAAGAAGGATATATCTTATTTATGATATATAAGACAAGAAAAAATCCTATAATCAAAGAGGGTTTCTGTATCTACTTGAGTCTATCTAAAGATGATTTAAACTAACTGGCAGGAAGGTAGAAAAGCCAGGGTTTGTATATCTTTTCCTAAACTATCTAAAACTAATAGAAATAATAAGAAACAATAAAAATGATAGAAACGGTAGAAACAGTAAAAACAGTAAGAACTATAAAAATGATAAGAATAATAAAAATAATAAGAATAGTAAAAATAGTAAGAATAGTAAGAATGGTAAAAATGGTTACCATTCTATTAGTTTCTTATACTATGCACAACTAACCAATAATATCTAAAGTTATATGATAATACAATAATAGAATACAAAATAATAATATAATATAATAATAATAATAATAATAATATAACTAATAATAACTAATAATAAACTTAATAATAAAACTAATGCTACTATCATAGTAAAATAAAGATAAGGTAATCCATAAACTTGGAGGTGTTGATAATTCTGTTCAGCACATTTTCATGATTAGGCAGCACATCTGAGTTCTAGAGCTTTCTTAAGATTATCACGAATCTTCTATATCTTTTCCTTACTACTATCAGCTTCTTTCTTTAGCTGTTCTAGATAATAAGATATTTCTAATATTCAAATCTGTTGATCACGTGATTTTCTACAGCTTTCTTCTTTTAATCAGCTAATAATTTCTCTAAGTTTTTCTTTAAAGTTTACTTCAGTTAGAGGGTTATATCAAATAAAAACTTCTTCTTTTACTTCTATGAAATCTTTAATAAGTCGAGCAAAAACTTCATTTTCTGTATCTTGTATTTGTACAATATCTGCATCAGGTTGCGAAGAAAGTACATCTAATTCTTCTTCTATAGGTTTGATAGAAAAAGTAAGATTGTCAAATGCTATATCTAAAAAATAATTATTTAACACATCGACATTTTTTAAATGTTGTATAAGTAGGTCCGGTTTAGTTTCTGGTATATGTTGTAATGACTTAATGATATCAGTTCTATCATATACTATAATAGAATTTTCAGTTATAATTAAACTATTGTTTATGACAAGGGGTCCTGATTCTATAATACAAGAAAATTATTTAAAGCATCTATAATCCGGGGCTGTAATTGTTATAGGGTGGTGATTTTCATTTTTAAGATGTAGGGTGAAGAATTATTAAATTAGGAAACAGAAATTTAGATACAAGGTGATATCTATTTATAAAGTTTTATAGTAATACGAATATAATTAAAGGATTTTCAAAATGTTTGCTCATGTATCCCATATGAAGTGTCTTTGTTTACTATAATTGTCAAACAAGTTTTTGTTCAATCTTATGCTCTGGATATTCAGTTCTAAAAATAAAAATTTCTACAATGTTCGATTAATTAAAAATTCTTTGTTTGTTCGTCTCCTTAAAAAGTGAGGTCTCCAAACTTTATATGCTAATTTGTTAGAATTAGCTTCTATTTGTTTATAGATTTCCTATTTTAGCAATCATATTGTCAGTTGTGATTGTGTTTCTGCATGTATCGTATAATCATTTCATTACAACTAGTTGTGTTTTTCTGTTATTTAGTCTTTGATTTTTGGTATTCGTTATATCTAAAAATCTTTTATTCACAACTTTCTGGTTCTTATCTTTCCTTTTTCCTTTCCCTTTTTCTTGTTCTAAACTTTTCTAATAACTTTGTCTTTTCTTTTTGTAGTTTTATCAAAAAACTTTTGTCTTTGTCTTGTCCTCTCTTGTTCGTTTATCATGTTGTTATTCAAAGGTGTGTATACTTGTTCTGGCTGTGTGCTAAGTCTCATCTAATTTAGGCGTATGGGGCTTGACTGGTCTTTTATTTAGGTGCACTATATAGTTGGCCCTAGTAGATATTTTTCCTTTTGTTTTTCCTCTTTTTCGGTTCGATACCTGTGGTTTCTTGTGCAGGTAGAATAAGAACTTATCTCCATTGATATTGCAAGTAATAGACCTTGCTTGTTGTATTTTTAGAATAAGGGTCTTTCCAATTATTTCTTTTATCATTTTTCAAGTTTATATACTTAGGAATAAGTCATTTTTAATTAAGCTTTGCTTTACAGATGCTTTATTGTGATAAAGAAAGTTTAGTTCCAGATTGTTTGTCAGTGCTCTATAATTAAGTTATAAGTTTGGAGGCAGAAGTGGCTGAAAGAAATCCTGAAGTAACAAGAGAAAGTTTCATATGAAAAACTCAGCTTCAGAATCTTAGAACGGAGAGAGATAGGCTACGTGTTCGGGTAGCAAATTTGGAGAATGAGGTGCAGAAATTAAGAAGGAGGGTTTAAGAGAATAGTAATAGTAATAGTAATTACTTTTGTAATATTTTGTAAATAGAATAGAATAAATAAAATAAAATAAAATTTTAAAGCTAATAGTAATAAAATTGTAATAATAAAATTTTATAATTTTAATAAATAAATAAATAAAATTTGTTATTAAAACTTTAAATAATATTCTAAGTATAAGTTAGGGTTCAGAGTTGAAAAGTGTTAATTGTTAATGACAACAGTAGGTTGCCAGTTCTGTTTCTCGTAGTAGCAGACAAGACGATCACTATTATAATAACCTAATAGTATTTTGTCTTTTAATATCGAAAGCTTGTATGCTTCGTTATTTAATTTCACTTGAATAATAAAGGGTCCAGTTCATTTTTCTCAAATTTAGCAGATCGAGAAGCTTCAATATCTTTTCATTATATCTACACTTTATCTCTAATTTCAAACTCTTCTATTCGAATTTTTGATTCAAATCTTACTTCCTGTTTCTTCTAAGATCGTTCAGTGTTTTTTCGAGCTTCACTATGTTGATAGGTTAATTTATTTATTGACTCAAATGCTTAGGATAAAATACTATCTTCTAAGGATATTTCTTTATCTGTTTCTTGTAATCCAATTAGGAGGGTAGCTTTAATAAGTAGTATAGCTTGTCATCCATATACCAATTAAAAAGATGTATATCCAGTAGTTGCATATCATTTAGTCCTATATACAAATAATACAGCTAGTATATATATATTCCAATCTTTATCTGTTTCTTTTACTTTTGCAAGAGAATTGCAAAGTATTTGATTTAAGCATTCAACTATACCATTAGTTTGAGGATGATATAGAGAAGAAAATATATATTTGATCAAGAATTTATCATATAAGATCTTAACAGTATTACTAATAAAATTTCTTTCGTTATCAGAGAGTTTCATCTTGGGTATGCTATATCTACATACAATTTCTTCGAATATAAATTTAGCTAAAGCTTCTGCTCCAGCATCTGGTACAGCTTTTGCTTTAGGCTATTAAGTAAGATAATTAGTAGCGACAATAATATACTAATTATTTTGAGCAGTTATTGGTAGGAGTTCTACAAGATCTATACCAATACATTTAAAGGCTTGTCTAATTTGAATAGGATGAAGGGGTTCCTTTTGTCTATCTTTCTGTCTCTTTTGACAAGTTTCACATGAGTGAATATAGTTCTGTATATCTCTATACATTTGGTTCCAATAGTATCTCTCAGATATTTTATAATACATAGCATTAGTTTTTAAATATCCAGCAGTGGAATGACTATGCATCATATAGAGAACAGGTTCTATTTCGGTCTATTTAATTACTTGAACAGGTTTGTCTAGATCTCTTCGATTTTTTTGTTTAACAATTTGTCTTTGAGTTAATAATATTTTGATTGCCTAATTAATATCCATTTTTCATGATCTGTTAAGTCAAAAGAGATTTCATCTAATTCTAAATAGTTCACTAAATTTTGATAGTGATCTAAATTCATATAGGGGTAATAGGTATAGAATGTATATGATTCTCAAATCGTGATAATGCATTAACATTAGAATGGATTTGTCCAGGTTTATGTATGATAATGAAATTATAGGGTTATAACTTCATTATCCATTGGCCTAATCGTCTTTTAGATTGGATGATTTTAACTATTTAAGAGCAGAATGGTCAGTGATCAAAGTGAAATGATCAGTCCCAAAATATTTGTAAAAATGTTCAATAGCCTATACTATGGCAGCACATTCTAGTTCTGTAGCTTCATAGTTAATTTCTTCTTTCTTTAAACTTTTACTTGTATAGGCAATAGTGTGTTCTTTTTGATAATCTGAAATTTGACTCAGGGTGGCTCTAAATCCAGTATAAGAAGCATTAGTAGCCAGTATAAACTCTTTCTTGTAGTTAGGATAGATAAGTATTAGGGCAGTAACTAATCTTTGTTTGAGTTCATCAAAAGCTTTTTGACAACTTGAATTCTATTTATAAGGAGTATCCTTATATAATAACTGATTAAGAGGTTAAGCAATAGAAGAAAAATATTTAATGAATCATCAATAATATTCAGCGAGTCCTAAGAAAGATCTTAATTGAGTAACACTTGTTGGAGGTAGAATATTTTGTACAGCAGCTATTTTGTCTGGGTCTGGGGAGATTCCTTTTTCTTCTATAATGTGTCTAAGAAAAGGTAATCTTTTCATCCAAAAGTTATACTTTTCGATGTTAAGCTTGAGTTCAGCTTTTCTGATTCTTGTAAATACTTCACGTAGATGCGTGATATATTCATCAAATGTTCAAGAAAATATGTTAGTATCATCAAAATAAATTATTACATATTTGTAAGCAATATCCTTGTAGACTTGATTCATAAGATGTTGAAAAGTTGCAGGGGCATTGCATAATCTAAATAGCATTACATTAAACTTATAGGTACTATATCTTGTAATGAAAGCAGTTTTTTCTCTATCTGCAGGGTGTATTATAACTTGCCAATATCTATTCATAAAATCTAAACTGAAAAAGTATGTAGCTTCAGCTAATGAATCTAACATTTCATCTATTCAGAGTAATGGGTATTGGTCCTTCTTAATAACAGTATTTAATTTCCTATAGTCAACACAAAATCTTTTTTTGTCATTTTTCTTGGCTATGAATACAACAGGGGAGGCCCAGAAACTTGAGGATTCTCGTATTAATTTATTATCTAATATCTATTATACTTCTTCATTAATAAATTTTGTTCAGCTAAAGGTACCATGTAGGGTCGAAAACTAATAGGAGGTACATCTTCGGTATATATTCAATGAGTAACTAAATTGGTTCTTCCTAATTGAGTAATATCTTTTGCAAAGAGGTCAGCAAATTCAAGAAGCAATTAGCGAAATTGGGCTCCTTAACTTGAGCTTAAAAGTCCTATTTTTGGGATCACTTCTTGAGTTATTGTGTATACTTCTTGTTTCAATAAATTTCATTGTATAGCTAGGTTGAGGATATCTGTTTTTGTTGGTAATTCATCTGTATCATTAAGTAGTTTTTCATCTTGCTTAAGATTATTTAAAAATTTAATTGATAATCTGCTTATAAACTGGAGAATAGGCGAAATGGGACGTCTGCCATCTAAAACTTTTTTTTTACTAAATTAATGACACATGCCCATTAATTGAAAATTGTAGAGCTCGTCGAGATGCATCTAACGGTGGTTAGATCATTCAAATTGGCCCAGTGGATGGCGAGATATCGTCGAAATACAATTGGCTGACTATATAAAAATCTGTGATGGAAATTACATATGAAAATCACCATCGGCGAAATGTGGCGAGCTCCCATCTAAAACTTTTTTTCTTACTAAGTTAATGACACATACCCATTAATTGAAAATTGTAGAACTCGTCGAGACGCATCTAACGGTGGTTAGATCATCCAAATCAGCCTAGTGGATGGCGAGATATCATCGAAAAACGATTGGCTAACTATATAAAATCTCTATGTAAAACAATATTTGTTTACATAGAGATTTTATATAGTCGGCCAATCGTTTTTCGATGATATCTCGCCATTCACTGGGCTGATTTGGATGATCTAACCACCTTTAGATGCGTCTCGACGAGCTCTACAATTTTTAATTAATGGGCATGTGTCATTAACTTAGTAAGAAAAAAAGTTTTAGATGGGAGCTCGCCATGTTTCAGCGATGGTGATTTTCATATGTAATTTCCACAGATTTTTATATAGTCGGCCAATCGTATTTCGACGATATCTCGCCATCCACTAGGCCGATTTGGATAATCTAACCACTGTTAGATGCATCTCGGCGAGCTCTACAATTTTCAATTAATGGGCATGTATCATTAACTTAGTAAGAAAAAAAGTTTTAGATGGCAGACGTCTCATTTCGCCTATTTTCCAGTTTATAGGCGGATTATCAATTAAAGGTCCATTTTCAGAGAGAGAAAACTTTGAATATAATCCATACATTTTATAGTGAAAGGCTTCTAGATAATTAATTCTATTCTGGAGAGTAGTAATAAGCTGAGATTGTTGTTCTAAGGTCTGAATCTTTTTTTGAAGAACATTAATTATTTGTTTCTGTTGTAACAAGTGAATTATTTTCTGTGTATTATTATTAGCAATAGATAGAGTTGGTTTTGGAGTTGATTCTTCTGGTTCTGGTTCTTGTACAGAAGAAGAATGAAGTTCATTATAGCATTCTTGACAATACTGATTATATTGCGCAAGTTTAGTCTTGGCTTTGGCCATAAGACAATTTTTACAAAGTTCTACAGTTCCTTAGAAGTTTCTTTGCAGATTTTGCATTGCTCAGTGTTGATCAAAATCTGGATGGCTAATATCGAAAGATTCAGCAAGAATCCTTTGTAATTCATCTTCTTTGGTTGAGGTTAATTGAACATGAGGAGCTCTCATGATGAGGTTAATTTTATCATTGGTATAGTCTTAGTTAGAATGGTCAGTTGCTAGAGGTTTGAGTGCACTGGCAATCTGTTCATTACTTTCTCCTAGTTGGATCTGGGCTAGGTGATAGATTCGACTTTGGTTAAGGTTATAAGTATATCCTGCATTTTTGGTAGACTTGGTATAGTGTTTAACTTGGGTTTATAGATTGTAGCTAGGGTTCTATTCAATATCATTAGCAGCTTTGTAAGCGTACAAATGCTCTAAGTCACAAAACCAAGTATCTTCCTCAACCATGTCTAGTTTATAATTTCTGTATCTAATAAATTTTTTATTACAGACTCAACATTTGGTTAATATTCCTTGACCATCACTATTGGTGAAGTATTTAATGCTTTGAGTATCACTTCAATCTAATTCATAATGAAAGTTAGTCCAATATGCTCTATAGACTAGTTCTGGTCAAGCAATTTAAGTTCTTCAGGTCTTTGAGGTACTTTGCATTGATAACAATGGTGGGTTCTTCTTCAGAAGTAGTAGGTTTGCTATTGGTTATTTACTTCATCTGAGGAGCATTCACATCTGTATCTTTGGTTATACAACTTGTAAACAGCAAGAGAGCAGTCAATTCTGATATGACCATATTGATTATATTGGTGATATCTATTTTAAGGACAGT
>CAJVPZ010001147.1:0-15409 GCA_910592135.1 Racocetra fulgida | reverse complement strand
ATAGGCTTAAGAAAGGTGGCCTCATATTTTGCCTCCTTTAAAAAGACTGATTCGTCTATTTGGAGTTCTTTGGTTGGGAATGCTGTATAGGATTCATTAAGGTATTGTTTGTATAGTTTGTTAAAATTATGTTGAGTACGGGTTCTGGGTGAGTTTGTATTTCCTGTTTCAGGTTCAGTTGTGGGTAATTTGCCTTTTCCTTTAAGCTCAATTTCTTCTAGGTATTGACAATGATCATTTGTACAAGTAAGGATGTGATAATTTGCATGTTTAATGCATTCATCACGGCGTTCTTGAAAAGTGAGAGGCTCTAAGAATGGGACATCTGTTGGGACTTGTTCTTTAAGATGTGTAATAAAGGCCTGCCTAAAGTGATATTTGAGATAATTGGATACTTTTGTTTCATCGAGAGTATTATTGAATTGTCGGTTGTATTTTGGAAAGATAGTTTTAAACCATTCATTAAAATGGATTGATTATCAAATAAAGAAGTTGTTTAATATAAAGGATATAGTTGTTTTTAAGACTTTGAATAGTTGATAGTTTAGGATTTGGAGGAATAAGTTATAAATTAAGTTTAATTTATGATTATTTAGAGGCTTTTTGTATTGTCAATTAGATTATTAATATTAATATTGTATTGAGCAATATGGGTTAAGAGGAAAAGGTTAGTGAAATTTGATATTTTTTGTTCATGTTGCCAGATTATATCTGTAGAAATTGTTGGTTGCCAGATTTTATAAAGCTATTCTTTAATTCGAAGTTCGAATATTTGTTTTAGAAAAGAAGATAAATTGATAGTTTTTTTGATAATGCTACAACTAGTATAAATAAGAAGTTTGTAAAAAGTTAGAATATTTAGGAGTTGAGAGTTTGTAAGAATATCATTGTTGGTGTTAAGTAAAAGTTTATTGTTCTTTTTATTTGTTTAGTAATAGAGCTAGAGAGTTGAATAATTTTTTAAGATTTGTAAGAGAAGTAACTTGTAGAAAATATTCTAAGAATGGTGCAAGGATAGTATGATATTTGGATAGATAGAAGTTTTTTATATTGTGTAATTTTAATGAAATTATCTGTTTTGTTTAGTATTTTGTTAATTGTAGGTTGAGTGGAATCTACACCATCAAAATAGATACCAAGATATCTGATAATATTAGTTGGTTTTCTTGCTTTGATAGTTTTATTATTAAAGATAATTTCAGATTGAGGTTCCTAACTTGAGGTCTTTTAGAGTGGGATTTAAGATAAAGAAGATCAGATTTTGATGAATTGATTTGTATTTTATTTATTTTGTAGAGCTGCTTTTAGTAGATATTGTAAATTATATTTGGTTTCGCAGTGTTATACAGTATCATCCATATATGTGAGTAGTAAAATTATAGTTTGTGTAGGTTAAATGTCATAAATTTGTTTGATAGGAGATATTGTTCTAATTTAAAGAAAGTGTTTTGGTATTTGGTATTGATAAATAACAAAATGGAGTCATAATAAATCTTCCAAAAGAGACATGCAGTATGTTTCTCCTTGTTCAATCTATATAGAGTGTAATTGGATCTGTTAGTCTATATACTATAATAATTTTTTCTTTTCGATTATGATATAAGTTTGCAATAAAGTTTATACTATTCTTAGTTATGCCTATTCTTTTACATTCCTAAATAAGTTATTGGATATTAATTTTGGTAAAAGCTTTAGACATATCTTGAAAAAGCATCCAAGCTTTTTTAGTTATGTTTATAATATTTAATAGTATTATTTAAAATTTGAATTGATGTATGTGTAGAGGCATTAAGTGTTGCAGCAAAGTTAAGACTATTTAGAAGGTTGTTTTAGTTAATAATTTGGTCAAGTCTTTGTGTAAAAATTTTAGTTAAGCATTTTTTAAGTGATTCTATAAGTGAAATTGGTCAAACTTGATTTAGAGTATAGTTCTATGTTGATTTTTTAGGAATAAGAAATATATTTAAGATTTTCAATCTGTAGATATGAGTTGTAGTTTTAAGCATTTGGATAGTAGAGATTTTAGTATTTTTTGGCTTTAGTGTGAGGCTAATTTGATGTGTTCATAGTTGGTATCCAAGAGACCTAAAGCTTTTTGGTTTAGTAATTAATTTATTGTTTTAAACCATTCTTTATCCAAGATTTCTATGAGGAGGTTATTGTATAAAGCTTCAAATTTAGATTTGGGCTTGTATAAATTATAGAATTCAGAGTCAGGAGAAATAAGTAGGAGTGAATGTTGTTGAAAATAATTTTGAAAATATTGTTGAGTAGCCTTCTTGATATCTTGTTAGTAAGAAATTTTGGTAAAGAAGTCTGTCAAGATTAGTATTATTGTTATATCTTTCTAAGACTTTTTAAAGAACAGTTTTAAATTTTCAGTAAAGTTTAGGTTTCTTTCTTGAAGTTTAAGTATAATTTCCTGTTGTGATTATTTTCTTTTTTCTTGATCAAGCAGAGCTTTTAAGTTTTTGGTTTCAGCCTTAAAAAATTTTTGCAGAGGTGGTATTTGTAGATTGGTTAAGAGGTTAGTATTAATAGCATATTATGTTGAAATTTTAATAAAAATCTTGGAAATAGTTTGAGAAATTAGAAAATTTAGTAAATTTTTTGATTTTGGTATGTGTTTTGTATTGAAAGAAGGTTGGTGTATAAATAATTTTTTGAGTAGATTGTTTTTCTTATTAGGGTTAATTTTTTGAATAAAATATATTTGTTAGCTGCTTTAAGAAAAGATTTATTAATTATTTTCTATATTTTGTTTAGATCTTGTTGGTTTTGGATTTGTACTATTTAGTTTTTGATCTTTTTTAGATTCGTATCTAAATGATTTTGGTATTTTTTTATTTGTTTAGCAAATGCATATTTTTAAAAAGTTAATTTTCTCTTAGGTTGTTTGTGAAGTAGTATTGGGGTAGCTGATAAGGTGATTTTTAGGAGTATAATATTGTGATCTGAATCTGTTAAGTTTGTATTAAGAATATCTGCATAGTCAAGAGTAGTTATATAAAGATTTATCTAGTTTTGGTCCATTCTGCTTTGATGTCCTTTGTGGCAAGTAAATTTATGCAGGTCAGTATAAAAGAGTCTAAAAGTATAATAAAAATTAGGTTTGAGGTATTTAATTAGTAGAGATTCTGGTAATTAGGTTTTTTTAGATGGTAATTAATCAATTTTGAAGTTTGGTAATATATTAAAATCTCCTATAATGATAATCTTATAGTTAATTTTTTTGAATAAGTAGAAGTATTTCATTGTATATTTCTTTTTTAAGAATTGTTTTTCTTTAGTAGGAAAATATAATTGTATTTGCTGAGTGGGGTAGTTTGGTAGAGAGAAATCTACAGTAAGAATATAGCCTTTGTAGTCTTTTATTTTGCTAATGAATTTAGCAAGATTTTTATGTATTAGAAGTCTAACACCACCTTGTCTAGTATTAGAAGCTTCATTTCAAAAATTAGTGTAATTAGTAAGATTTTGAGAGTAGTGAAAGTTTTGTATCTTTAGTGCTTAAGTGGATTCAGAAAAACCAAAAATGCTTATTTGGTTCTCAGTAATGAAGTTGTAAAGTAGAATCTGCTTAGAAGACGATAGTTCATTTATATTAAAAGAGCAGATTTTGATTTGTTCAAGTGTAAAGATAGTTAAGTTAGTTGGTGTATTAGTATATAATTTGAAAAGTATTTTATAAATGTCTCATACTAATGATAAAGTATGGTTGAATAGTAGTTTAACTTCATTTGGTAAGTAAATATGTTCTTTTTTTGTTTTTAGAGAGTAAAATTATTGAAGATTTTTTAAGATATGAAGCATATTTGTCTAGATAAGAATAAAAAGATTATGTAGTTTGAGGTTCTTTTAAAAGAGAAAGTTTATAATGTAGTAAATATTTGTTGTAACAGATATTCAAATCATAGGAGTCTAAAGGTGTTAATAATTATTTGGATGACTTTTCTTCTGCAGAGTTGTACACCATTTTAAGCCTGGTTCTTATGGCCACAAAGAATTCTATAGTATGCCCTATACATTAGGTCTGATTGTCATTAACCTGGTTCTCTGCATAATAATAATACATTTTAAATTCAGCATTAATTGAATAATTATTGCTATATCTAACTGAATAATCAACATTAAATGATATATTTTTCAATATAAAAAATATAAGCATAGATGATTTGTTGAATTACATTTTTTTACTATTATTGTATAGCTTTTAATAGTATTCAAATATTTTTGTTTTCATAGTGTTTTTGTTTTTTTAATTTATAACAATACCCAACTTTATATGGGTTGTGTTTTGCAAAAAGGTGAGAATTAACAAAAAAAAGATATTCAAAAAATCAATTTTTATATTATAAATTTTATGATAGAAAATTACTAAGAGTACACATAATGTATAGTATCCAGATTTAATTTAATAAATCTGTGAAATATGCAATTCAAAACAACTTTTATAAAATAAAAAATTAAGCTCTACTTCAGATTAGAGTAAAGGTGTATTTAGAATTGTGATTGGGTTATAGACTATATCAAAATTTCACAAAAAATTTTTTGTTAGAATCAAAAAGGTGGTTTCATAAATGAAATTTTGAAATATAGATAATATTTTAGAAAAAGCAATAATTTTATATTATATCTGATTATGTATTCTAATTGGCTTTTTATATATTCATATACAAACACCCTGTGTACAATAGATATTGCCTTTATAATAAATTATAAAAAATTACAAATTTTGATGAGTTATACTGCAAAATTTTATTAATACAACTACAATTGTATTTTAAATAAAAAATGATTCTGATCTTATTTTAAATTAATTTATATAAAAAATTAATTTTGAAAAATTTGTCAATTTCCCTCTTTTATAGAACACAGCTTATATATTCCTTCAGTATACTCTCCTTTGCAGTTATTTGAAAGTATTTGAATGCTTTGTTTTCTTTTTTGCAATATTTAAAGTTTAATATTTGTGTCATTAAATATAGTATATATTAATGCATTATGCTTAATTAATTATTATAGTTTTTTGATTAAGTTATGTTTTTATTTATTTATATTATAGACATTTCCAATATATTTTGTTATTACAAATGTTAATATGTTTGTTTATAATAATATATAATTTTTTTTTAAATATATAATTTCATTATATTTAATATTTTTTAGTATTGCTTCTATATTTGCAATTTGTGATTCTTAACTTAGTAACTAATAAAATACAAATTATGCAAAGATAAATACAATTCTATAATATTTACTAATTGTAATTACTATTTTTAAAACATTTTATACAAATTTACTTGTGTCAAAATTTGTTATTTCAAATAATAGGTATATATACCTTTGTTATAATATTATTATTTGTTTATCTAAAATCTAATTAGGAATAAATGCAGCTTGAATAAGATGTTAAGTATTAGCTTATTGAAGTCTAAAAAGCTGTTTTTTATTGAATTTATTTATTTTTTTCATACTAGATTAAAATTATTATTAATGAATATTGTAATAATATTTTTTTCTAAATATATTATAACCTTATACTTAATAGCTATCAAGTAGAATATAAATGATATTGTGTCAGTATCATTTAGTGGCTATTTGTTAGCTCAGATCATACTGCAAAGTAGTATAATCTGAGTAAATCAAATAGCTACAAATGATGCTGACACAATATTGCCTACATTTTACTTGATAAAGATATTATCTGGAAGTAATAATTGATTATGTTACTCATATTAATTATGTAAATTATTGTTCTTTTATATAAAGATTAGTTTATTGATTATGTAGTTTCTTGTAATTTTTTTCTTTTCTTATTCTTTTCACACCTTTTTTTTTTTTTTTTTTTTTTTTTTTTTTACTCTGAGATATTTTTGACTTGAATTAAGTTAATTATTAATTTAAGCATTTAAAAAACAAAAAAAAATAACCGAAAAGAAATATTAAGATTCTGAATTAATTCAAATATGAAATAGACATTGATATACTATAATATAGCATTAATATGGTAACATAATCAATAGTAACTACTGGATAATTATCATTATCAAATTTTTAAATAAATATGCATTATTTTTGCTAATATTTATATAAGAATTATGATTTATATTCAGGTTCACAAAGTTTTATTCACTATTATTAGACTTGGTATATCTAATCATCTATAAGTATAGTTTGTTAAATGAAAAAAATAAGTTTAAAATAATATATCTTAAAGCAATTCTTCAGAGATAATATAAATATCAAATTCCATTATTGCTAAACTATAGAAGCTTGTATTTGTTTTAAAAAATAATTGAAAAACTTTATTAATTGTAACTGTTAACAAAATATATTTTTCACTTTCAATTCTATTACATGTACAAATATAAGCCAGATGAAGGCTATTTTCTAAGTTTATTTAATCAATTTTATAATAAAATTATACCTTATAGAATAAAGAAGTTCTATATTTTTTATTTTATTATTACCAGTTATAAAAGCTGCTAATTATAACAAAATAATCTAAAATATAAATTCTTTACAATAATATCTAATAAATTGATCTTACTAGATATTTTTATGTGTTTGGGTATTTTTTTATTAGTAAATTATAAAAAAAAATTTGTAAAAAGCAGATTCAGAAATATATCTAATAACATATTCCTTAAACTATTTAGCTGACAAATTTGTCTGCTAGAATTTTTTAACATGTTTTTAAAATTACTAAAAATTTTATTAAAAATAAGTATTCTTATTACTAAGCAAAATAAAAATTTAGCATATTATTAATTGATATTTATTAAAATTTTAATTTTATTTTATAAATAAAAGAAAATTTGTCTAAATATAGGCAATTCTTTAATTTTACTATAAATTTTTTTAAAAAATTTTACAAGTTTCAAATTTTTATATGTTTCAAAAAGAAAAAAACTTATTTCTACTAATCAAAGTTAAAATTTTAATTATTTAAGTATAAAAACTTTTATAACAAATGTTGTTTATATGTAATAATTTAATTTACAATTTATATCAAAATTATAGGATATATATGGGGTGAGTCAGTAGAAAAGAGACAAATTTTTTCCAAATAAAAGTTTTCTTGACTTTAAGATTAAATATTTTAACAACTATTTTATTAAATTTAATAATTTATTTTATTTTAATTTTATAATTTCAAAATTAAAATAAAAAATTTTAGCAAATTTGATTAAATAATTGGTAAGATCTTTTAATTTAAAAATTAAAAAAATTTTACTAAAAATGATTTGTTCCTTTTTTACTGACTCACCTCTATATTTTTAGAATTTTAAAAGTTTGTCAATAATCAAAAATAAAGTTTCTAAAAATTAAAAATTTTTAAAATTTTAAATTTTTTAACTTATAGACAACTTAAAATTTTTATACAAATATAAAATTAAATTTATTATAATATAATCTATATTAATAATAGTTAATAATTAAAAAAAATTTAAATAACTTAATTTTTAATAAAAATAAATCAAAAGCAAATTTTATAAATCTTTAAAAATTTTAACAGGCAATTTTGCTTGCTAAAAATGATGGTTTGCGAGATAGTATAATATCCCTGATCTATATTATAAAAATCAAAAATTTTATCTGATCTGCATATGAATTACCACTTAAAGGTAGACAGTATATAAATCATTTTTTATATGAACAACACATGATTTTAAATTTTTACTATAAAATTAAAAGTTGTTACTAATAAAACTTTTTCAAATTATAATTAATTTTTAGCAAATTTTATAATATATAAATAAAATTATTTTTCTATTTTAGTAAAATTTTGAACTATTATATTTTATTAAAAGAGTATTTCTATTTATACACTATGTGTACATACACGGGTAATAAGAAAGCCAATCAGATTACATGATCAGATATAACACAAAATTATTGATTTTTTTAAAAAATCAATTATAACTCAAAATTTCATTTATAAAAAAACCTTTTGGGTATTAATAAAAATTCTTTGCAAAATTTTGGTATAAACTATCACCTATCATCATCCCCAGTTCACTCTTATTCTAACTTTTAATAGTGCTCAATTTTTTGTTTTATAAGAATTATTTTGATTTGCATGTTATACAAATTTGCAAATTAATATTTGTGTATATACACTATGTGTAAACTAAAAAATTTTCTTATTAAAAAATATATAACAAAATTTTCTGAATAAACTCAAATTTTCTGAATTGCACAAAATTTTTTTAATTTTGATTGGTCAATTTATATAATGCTATAAGATAAATTTAATATTAAAATTTTATATTTAATTTTAAAATTTCATATCTTACTGAGTTTTTAACTAATTTAATAAATTTATTATCATTAAAATCAGAAAACTCTACTCTACAAAATTTAAATAATAGTTAAAATTAGTTTACTTAATAAAATTTTTATAAAATTAAATATAAAAAATTTGCCATTAAGTTTATATGTAATTTTAAAATAGTACTGTCTACCCTTAAACTAGTTTGTTTTGAGGTTATACGTATTATATAAATCTTACTAGATACCTATTTTTAATATTTTATTATTTCAAACAAAAATTATCATAAAAGATTTTGAATAATTGAAACCAGATATTTTGAATTAAATATACAAAGCTTATTTGGTTTTAACAATTATTAAAAAAATTATTATTAAATATGCAATCTTTAAGAGGCAAAAAATATATAAGAACCAACTAAATTCAAGAATCCACTTATTAATCATTCTAGAATATAATTTTTAATTTGATAAAATCTTTAATTATACTAAATTTATTTAATTTATTATCTATTTTGGATAAATAATATGCATTATTTATAAACAAATAATAAAAATCACAAAAAATTGGCTAACTTTGTAATAAAGATTATTTTCCATTTTACTAAAGAATTTGTGAAATAATATCTAGAAATTAAACTGACAATTTCTTTATTATCAAATAAATCTAAAAAGCAAAAATTGCCCAAATTTACTTATTACGTAAATTTAGGTGTGTCGATTATTTGATCCTATATTAAAATTTTACCCCCGTAATCTGTGATGCGTTACAACGCACATGCGCAAAAAGATAAAATTCTAGTTAAAATATTTATAATATATGATATACAGAATATTTTTTTGAATAAAAACGTCACCTTATAGATATCGTTGCAAAAATAGAGTTGAAATAGATAACAAGTTAGGGTATGTCTAAATATAAGACACGAGTATTGTCGATATTGGGTGCAGATCCATAAACTACAAATCAGATTTCAAAACAAAAGTAAAATTCTTTTCTAGCCAATTTGTAGCTTATACTTAAAGCTACAAATTGGCTAAAAACGTTCGTTTTCTTATTTATCAAAATCTGCATAAAAAATCACCTTTAGTGCTCTGGCAAAAAAGTTTTCCTGAGCGATTTTACTATATACTCAGTAAACATCTAAGCTTTTTCTAAACGCTAACTCTAACATTAATGAGCCTTACAAATTTGCCTGCGCGACAAATAGGGTGACTGGCAAATTTGCATGCCACCCTAGTTATGCACAGGCTTGGATTATATGTTATACAAAAATCATATTTTAAAAAACTCGTATCGATAACATTTAAAAATTCACAAAGTATAAAACCCTGAAGTAATTTTACAAAAGCATAAATAAATTTATTAAAAATCTGCGGATAGATTGTTTATGGTTTTAAATCATTTACAAAAACCAATACAAAACATTTTTAAGAATTTTCTTTTTTTTTAACTTGATTATCTATTTCTGCAGATTTTAGTAACGAATAATACCTTTTACTTGTCAATTTTAATACTAATTCCTGAATAATAACAACATCCAACTTAATATAATTTATTAGATACACATTCATATTTGATTACTAGGAACCGGAAACCGGTTTAAGTCCGGAGCTCATTATTGTCATCTTACACAAACTCATAAACGTGCATAATTTTTTTTACACAATGTACAAATATAGACACGTGGCGTTACAGACGGAAAATGCCGAAACTACTTTTTTGATCTTTTTATTATAGATGCATCAAAATCGTAATTTCAGTCATCAAATCGCATAGAAGTATGAGTCCTCCGCTTCGCTCCGGACAATAAATGGCATTCCAGGTATATTTTAAGCTTTTTAGGCATGCATAGTAGCTTTACCATTGGTGTCATGCCAGTCACCCTAGCGACAAACTTGGCCCAGAAATTGTTCATGCAAAACACGATACTTTTTATAAAAATTAATTTCAGCAAATTTCGATACCAATTTCACAAATAGAGGAGAAATTAATTCATTCTCATTTAACTTTACCGGCATTTTTTAATAAGTTAATCAATATAATATTTAATTTTTTAGACAGAAAACCTAAAAACAAAATTAGGAAAAATGAATTAATAACATAGTCAAAAAATACTGTGTAGAATTCATTTTGATAAATATCTTAATATTTTAGCAATTCTACCGTAACATGTTCACAACGACATGCTATGGAATGCAACTCATTTAATTATAAATAATAAAGAGTCAGACTTATGAATTTATTAGAACTTTAAATACATAAGTAATTAATAACAATAAAATTAAATACATATTAACGAATAAAAAATTGCAAGAAATTAAATATAATATAATTATTCTATTTCTATTTCTATTTGATGTGGAATAGATAATAGAATTCTGAATCATTAAAATTTCATTTATGCAAGTAAAGAATCTTTAAATAATTCAAAGGTAATACTTAATAATATATATATGATAATTATGAACAATTATCTATTACTATTAGTTTATCCTAATTATGTCATCTGATGTAACATTTGAACCTAGTTTATAAATAAAATTAAGGGTGTACCAAATATTGGGTAAAGGTGCTTGCACCGACATCATTTCTAGCCAAATTTCCCAAATTCCAATTTTTCTCTACAGTAGCCAAATATGAATAATGATTGTAACGTGTACTATCGTTATGATTGGCTGGAGGATGAACAGGAGTACCAAGAAGAGCGCCATAAACGTGATTGGATTGCGAATTATCATCTTCATCAAAAGTGACAAAGATTAATGTATTGTTTGTAAATGCTGGTTTAGTAAGTTTTGGTTCAAGCCAACCTTGGAACCAATTGTTCGCAAATGCTACACCAGTGTCATGTCCATCATTATTTTGATTTGGTGTATAATAGACAAATTGCGGTACTGCATTATTATTAATATCAGTATCAAGTTGGGTACCAGGAACAATTTTCGCACAACGAGTGGCATTATTTCTTATGGTATCCATTGAAATGAAAGGATTATGCTTTCTTGCATATAAATGTTGGCCAGCAGGGGCAGTAGCATTAGTGTAACAGTTACCAGCTATAAAACGATATAGTTGATATAGTTGATAGGGAGAAAGTGAATCAAAATCCAAATCAATAAATAAATACAATAAATAAATACAATAAATAAATAAATGTAATAAATAAATAAATCAAGATTTGTGATAAACATACGATAGTCTTCCATATAAGCTTTCCAGGAGACCCCTTTAGCTTCAAGAAGGTCAACTAAATTTGATCCGGAAACGTTGTGATTAGGGATGGGAAAATCGAGGATTTTTCGAAACTACTGCGCAGGCTGCGCAGGCTGCGCAGCCTGCACGGGCCTGCATTAAAGCTAATGCGGGCCAAAATTCTTAAATTCTGACGCATTACGGAAATTTCCGGGCTTCCGAATTTTTCCGCCTGCGCAGTGTCCCATACCTAGTTGTGATTGGAATCGTCTGTGATACCAGCGGTTGAACCGTAAATTTCGGCAATGTAATTTGGCTAAAAGACAAGAAAGTTAATTTTAAATTTTACGATTAAAGAAAATAAAAATAAAATTTACTTGAGAGGGATGGGTGATTGCGAAGAAGTTGCTAAGAAGAAGGCCATTACTACGCTGAGTTATGTTTTTGAAATAAGGTTGTGCGTACGCTGTAGTAAATGCAGTGTTTTCAAAAATGACCA
This sequence comes from Racocetra fulgida, assembly GCA_910592135.1. NCBI lineage: Eukaryota > Fungi > Glomeromycota > Glomeromycetes > Diversisporales > Gigasporaceae > Racocetra > Racocetra fulgida. Next base: position 3,437 of record CAJVPZ010001147.1, on the reverse strand, counting down.
AAACAATTCGGTCAAAATATGTTCCTGGAATGAGAGCACCGATGGATGCTCCAATAGAAGCGACAATTAAGAAGAGAACGACAGATGTAAAATGTTTCATCTTTATTAGCGTGTAATGGTTATGTGAAATTGAACACTTTTTTGAAAGTGGAATTCATCGCGTTTTTATACATTTTGGAATGTTAATTAAAGTACTAAGTTATATGTTTCTTAATATTATATTAAGTTTTCGCTCGGAAAAACTTAACATTGTCTTACAACTCTAGACATAAAATCAAATGTGTACAAAGGATTGAACCAAATTTGTAAAATCGCATGGCTTTTGACGACTACCGTTATGTAAACGATTGCAGTACTGTTAAACACTTGAATTTCGGGTTAATTATTTATAATTTAAGGCATAATAAATGAATGTAGTTATAAAATATGTCACAGTCAATGCTAAATAATTAATAGATAATAAATTTGAAAGCCTAAGTTTGAGTAGTCACTAGTGCGTTTAATGATTTAGTATATTATAATACTATAATACTATAATCGTCGAACATAAACTTAAGAGTTGTCATCTGAGTAGGTCGGTTTCTGTCATTCCAAATAGGTTTGTTTGTTTCAAACTTTGACGGACACTTAAATTAGTTGTTCGGAAATTATGTAATTTACTTTATAAGGAATAAAATTTCATTTAGTGATTCTTCAAGTAATTATTAAATGTGCTGCAGCATTAAAAAATTTGAAATAAAAATTAATGAGATTAAACTTTGAATTTCAAATTCTTTATTAATTCTAGAATTCTGTGAATCTGTAAATCATATTACGTAATTTCTAGAATTCTATTAATGAAACACACAAATAGCCTGTGTTACAATTTTCACAATGTTCCCACCTCATGCAGAATACAGGCTATTAATAATAATTTAATAATAATTTAATACGAAGTGTTGGTATTCAAATTACTTGCGTGTTGTGTATAAATGTCGATATTTGAATAATAATAATAAATAATAAAGAATTTCGATCAATACTACCGTATTTCAATTTCCTTATTTGGAGATCTAAATCGTTTAACCAATCAAAATCTTAAATTTTTACGGTGTCTAATTTTTACCTATAATCCTTAACCCTAACCCAGCCTAAACTTAGTCCGATACTCTCTAGCTATAGTTGTTAAGGAAATCAAAACTAGTGCAGCAATATCAATCGATGAAAATTCCCCGCAATTTACGTACGTACTGTACTACGAGGTGATGTAACCGTAAACACGAAAAAAACAAAATTCCCGGCTACCGGTTAATCCTATTCTGTTCCGTTATTGATATTAATGCAATCAATATGTACTGTATAACCATTATCTAATAAATAACCAATAATTAAAACAAATAATTATTAATCATAATTCTGAACTGAGAATTGATGCACCATCTTGCTGTTATCGTATCTTCATGTGCAATAGCGGATTCATTTTTTATGTAATAATTGGCTATTTTGTGTTATGATGTAAGTACTGAAACCAGGAAAACTTAAAATTTTGAGTTTCACAAAGGAATAACATCTGTTTACACAAAAAGTCTTGGCAAAAATTCTTAAAGGGCGTTGTATCCGAAATACCAAATGTTTTTAATTAATACTTTTATTAGAAATATTAGAAATGCATCATATTTCAGTTATTAAGACGCTTAAAATATGATTCTTTACTTCGTTCCAGACAGCAAGCTCAAAGTAAAATGCGTACTATCGTTCTAGTTCCGTCTCTAACGTTATTTCCACGTTATTATCCCATGTATTATCTGAAAAAAATTTCCCTTATCTATAAAATATTTTCATTCATATTATATTATGTTTGTGTGCACAAATTTTTTTTAATTAAAAATTTCTAATCTGCATCGTTTAATCTTTTTTTAAAAAACTTCAAGAGAAATGCTACAATATTATAAATTTATTTTAAATATTATAAATGTTTCACTTAAATATATTACTTTTTTTTTAATAAAAGGCGTCAATGACAAATTTGTAATACTGAAACGGATAAAATTTTTCTGCAAAAGTTCTATAATTTTAAAAAAAAATACGTATCTTTGTAAATACAAATTAAAAAGGCTAGAAACAGTATTGATTAATAGCTAATAAATAGCTTGTAGATAAAATTAAATTTACATATGTAGCTAATTACATTTTTTTTATTATAAAACGTATTAATTTTTATAAATACTAACTATAAAAATATCTTAAAAAATGTATAGTTTGTAATTGAAACGCAAAATGTTTTATTAAAATACTTTAATAGTTATTTAACAACCATTTTTAATTAAATCTATCCCTTAATATTAAACAATCAACTTTTGCAGGCAAATTTGCCCGCAAACATTTATTTCCAGTTAAAACGTGTTTAATTGAGCTAATCAAGTATGGATGTGCCGTTGGGGCATTAGATACCAAATTATTTACTATGTCAGAGGCAATCCCGTTACCTTTGGATCGCATAAAACTTGCGCGAAACGATAGCGTATGTGCCCCCAAAATTGAATCCGTTACACGAACGATGAAAATGCAGAATAGTTCGTAGAACCGCCAAACGATCTACATTAATCCTTTGCAAAATTACGGCCACAAAAGACAATGGGGATATATTACCTTGCGGGAAAAGCTCGCATGATCTTTCGTGGGTAAGAACGTTTGTTGGAAGGCGAAACGATTGAGATAACGAAAGCTGATCGCATAAGGGGTAAAATGTTGCCAATAAGGTGGATACGGCTTAGAGTTAATGAAAAGAATGTGTTAGAACGATAATGAAAATATTTGAATATTTATTTATCTTCCCTGTAATTTTCTTATAAAAAAAGAGTTCATTTTCTTGAAACTGTGTGTGCTTAACACATAAAATATTTAATAAAGTCTCTAAGACTATTAATAACCCAAATGCTCTTTAATACCTACGTACCTGCCAAATCGTTATACGTCGGGTTATGTTACACGACATCAATGAATTCGAGCGACAATTTGTAACATTTCTATTCTCTTTTGTGCGTGTGGAGTTGTGACCTCTTCTTTTTCGTGTGTGTGGAGTTGTGATCTCTTCTTTTTTGTTTATGTGGAGTTGTGACCTCTTCTTTTTCGTGTGTGTGGAGTTGTGACCTCTTCTTTTTCGTGTGTGTGTGGAGTTGTGACCTCTTCTTTTTTGTTTATGTGGAGCTGTGACCTCTTCTTCCGTAACACTATATAATTGGCCTCATGGGCTGAAATCCAGTTTTGTAGATATTATTAACTGATCAAAACATATAATTTGCAAATTGTTATTTAAAATATTACAATATTAGAAACGAAAACCTCAAAAAAAAAAAACATATAAATCAAAAAATAAACATGGTTGATTGGATTATATACGTATAATAGATAGACGCATATAGGATACGGTATTCATTATTAAACAGTACCTGAATCAA
>CAJVPZ010001146.1:0-15412 GCA_910592135.1 Racocetra fulgida | reverse complement strand
GGTAATCTAAATAATAGTGGGTTACAGGTACAGCATCTAGTGTAGAACCTAGTAATAGGCAGACTACTTAAATTAGGCACTCAAAAGACACAGGTATGGCTAAAATATACGCTCATCAAAATATACTTGTCTGAGACCTCTGTGAAAAGAGCACCACATGATTCTACAAATCTAATAAAAGCGAAAAGCCAAAGAGGCTAACCTTGACTATAAAAAAAAAAAAAAAAATTCATTGAAAATTTAGTATAAAATATATTTTATTAGACCTTTATACTGCTTCAAAAATATTTTTATTATTTAATCAAAAAGCAAAATTTTTCTTAATCTAATAGAAAGAGAATAAGAAATTAGTAAACCTCCTATTTGGTAAACTTATCTGTAAAAAGAATTGGTGTATAGTCTGCTTATAAAGATATAGAACTTATCTGGCAATACCTATTTAAAAAAACTAAATAATATGATAATAGTAGATACTGAACTACTCTAGCAGATAATGCATTTGAGAATGAATTAGTTAACTATGCAGTAGTTTTATAAATGAATACAATGATCTTAAAGTTTGAACTAATTAATATATTGCATATTTTAAGTAAGATTAGATGGATTGTTATAAGAAACTCAGATCAGAAGGTTTAAATAGAAAATCTACAGGTGGATTTCAAATATGGCATGTGGCAGATAACTATAGCTAGTAATAGATATAGTGGAGTCCTTAAATAGATAATGATTAAAGTTGTATATATACCCACATGTATTCTTGTTAGAATATACTTGTTTGGGCTCTTTTGATAAGAGCGTTATAGATTCTACAAGCTAATAAAAGTGATAAGTCAAAGAGGCTTAATTTTAACTATAAAAAAAAAAATTTATTATATAAAAATATAATATTTGATTAATTTTTATAGTTGATTATAATCTTTTTTTGTAAGTATTACTATAGTAATAAGTTGACAATATTTTATCTTAATAATAAACTGTTACTATAGTAATAAGTTGATAATATTTTATCTTAGTAATAAACTGTTTTTTTCTATAAAATTATTATAAACACATTTCTTAACTACTTATACACTTAGTCAAGTAAGATAACTTGTTAACCAAAGGTTTAACTTGTTACATTACATTATATATAAAAAATTGCTATTACTATTTTTTATTTTTATTAATATTATTTTTATATAATTTATTATAATTTATTATAATTTTAATAACCAAAACAAAATTGTTAAAAATATTCTAGTTTTTATTTATTTTTTAGTTTAAAATTTTTTAAATTAAATTTTTTATATTTATTACTTTTTTTTTTTTTAATTTGCTATATATAATAAGATTAGTTACAGATTTGTATCAATTTTGAACTATCTATTATATCTTGTATAACTACTTGAGTGTAGCAAATCACCTCTTAATTTTCTATTTGTAAACTAATTTAAGACTAGCTACCATTAGTTATAAAAAGGAAAAGAGAAAGCTCAATATATTTATTATTTTTAAAATTTTTTTAATTTAAAAATATTTTAAAAAATTTATTTAAAAAAAATTAATTTTAAATAAATAATGTTTTAAATTTTAGTGTTTTGTTTTACAAGTTTTATTAGTAATTATTAAACTTTTTTAAAAACAAAAACTTAAAGTAAATCTTTAATTTAAAGTTTTAAGTAATTGTCAAAAAATTTTTAAATTTTTTATTAAATAATAATTTTAAAAATAATTTTAATAATATTTTTATAAAAAATTATATAAGACTTTATATAAAAATAAATTTTAAAAACAATAATAGCCAAAATTAATACTAGCCATAACAAAAAATAATTAATAAAAAATATACAATACAGTATATATAATACAGTATATATATACGTATAAATAAAGAATATAAATTTATATATTTAGATAATTTATTATTAAAATCTTTTTTAGCTAAAAAAGAATATAATTTATTATTAAAATATTTTTTTAGCTAAAAAAGAATATTAAAATATTTTTTAGCTAAAAAAGTTATACGTACGTATGTAATTTGACGTTATTACAGTATTATATGTAAAAAAGTTTGACTAAAATAAGTTATTACGTATATCTATTATAAACTTATTCGAAAAAAATATTATGTAAAAAAAAATTTTTTTTTAAAAAGTATATATATATCTATATACAGTACGTATAATGTTTTATACGTAACTAAATAGACAGTATATATATATTATCTTGACAGCTGGCTAGTTAATACGTACGATACTCTAAGTAAAAATAGGTTACGTTTCCAAAAACATTTCCTAATCATCAAGTCTAATCCTAACTCCAGCTCTAACGTAAAAAAGTTAAAAAAAAATTACATATTACCAAACTCATAAAAATTACAAAAAAAGGCGTACTGTATCATAGATGCAAAAATACCATAGGTGCATTTTGTTTAATAAATGATAAAACAAAAAACAAATAAAGCCATTTTTTTTTATAAATTATTATTCTAGTTAAATTGGATTAAATTTATAATTTATAATAAATATTTTGATTAAAGCTTAACGTCAAAAATAATAATAATAATAATAACTGCTGCTATATCGATATTACCGATACAAATTTAATACGTACGTACGTACGTACTTAGATTATCTAACTTTGCCTAGTGTCATTTTTTAATCTAAAATAGATTTATTCAACGTAAAGATGTGATATATGTGGCTGATTTTTAATGCAAGGGAGAATTTTCGTTATCATTATCGTTATTACTATCAAATTAAAAATTAAAGTTTCGCTAATTATATAGAATGAGGTGCATATTGTAATAAAAAACGTTTTTTGTCTAGCGAAAATAGATAAATCAGCAATACATACAAACTTCTTCACAATTAAGTTGTAATAAATTTTACGTAATATTACAGATATCGAACAATTCATGTTTTAACCATGTCATGCAAAAAATAGCCGAAACACTTGGACAATCGATCGATCATTATTGTTTTTTTTCGGCTATTTGATTATATGCCATTATTAAGTTTGGATAGGGTTACAGAACTTTAATTTGAAGCATTATGCAATTAAAAGCTTCAAACATAACGGTTTCCGATTTAATCGATGATGCGTCGGAATTGTCATAATTTGTGTGGAGAATCGGTTATTAATACATAAGATGAACACTAAATTAATCCCAAAATAGGTTAATTGGCAAATTACATTGATATTGTCGTCAATAAGGTCAAAAAAAAAAAACTTTGATCTGTAAGAGACAACAATGAGACGAGACAACACAATAGAATAGTAAACGACGGAAATAATATCACTAACCTTTTTTTTAATAATGTGATTGTTTGATACTTTATGTATGACAGTAAGAAGATACATTATCGAATACCGATACTCGCAAAGATACAAGCTTAACCATTAATATATTATGTAATCCTGGAGGGGAAGTGAGGCTTTATTCAAAGCCCCAAAATTCGTTAGATTTTTTTTTACGATGACCATAACGGTAGTTATTTTTAAAACATTTGAAACTTTTCCCAAGCATTTTTTACAAATGAAACGAATAGGAAGGAATTTTTGTTTCCAAGTATTACCTTACATGTTTCGATAACTTCATATTTGTTAATCAATTTAAGCATAATTGAAATTAAAACCGCCAATTTTCCTAATGCAAGATATTTTTAAAATGTAAATTTAGAGACAGAAATTTTTTCAAATTTTCAGTTTAACAAGTTTGTAATACAATAAGTTAAAGACCAAAATCTTGTTTCCCGGATTTGAGATTATTGATTGAATTCTGGTTTTCATTATTGATACAGTAGTTGGGAATTACTAGAATTTAGAAAAGAAAAAATGATATCAAATCAAGTTAGATTAATCCGTGAAGGTAACATTGCGCACTTTGGTACAAAAAATTCGAAATCAATAATTTACTTGATTTTATCGTTATCGTTATAAGTATATACCTAATGTATCAAAGATAATCATAAATATTTAAAAAAAATAAGTAAAAAAAACAGACCCTAAAAAGAATGTAATTTTCAATAAAGTTATTTCCTAAATTGTCTAAACCTAAAAACTTCAGTATTTGTGTAGCTTGTTATTATCGACTATAGAGTTGAATACTAGTTTCTTAGCATAACAAAACACTGAACTTTAAAATTCTTGTGTGATTCTTGAACAAAAACTCGATTTTTTTTTCTCAAGTTACTTTCTTTCGAAGGAAATGTATCACTAAACATAGTGATAACGATAGCAATACGTAATAGCGATAGTAATTCTTAATTCTAATCTATATAAAATAAAATAAAATAAAATAAATAAAATTCTAACACTAACACACTAACGCTAATGTTAATGCTAATAAATCAGTTCATTTCTAATAAAAAAAAGTCATGAGAGATTTACAAGCATCATGTGTACGTTATTCTCAATTTCTACGTATGTCGATGCTAGAATAGAACACGCATATACACGTATATATACGTATATATATACGTATATATATATACGTATATATATATATACGCATATATATATGTATATATACGCATATATAGTTTGTATAACTTACACAGTAAAGTACAACTTTATACGTACGTACGTACGTATACATTTACGTATGTACATGACATGACGATCGTTAAGAATATATAGTATCGGTGCTGGTATTAAGTATGGTCATATGCAAATATATTACGAAATGATTTACTAACATATAATAAAACTAGGTATAATATGCATAAGACTTATCAATTTTTAGCAGATAGGCAACTTTATAGAATGCTCCAGACTAACCGCAACAGCTTTCTGACAAAGAAGCCTTCCAAAAGTAATAAAGTGGTAGTACGATGACGGTTGGCGTATTTAAATGACGAGAGGTATGTGAACGTCCACTCGCCACCAAAATAACTATTACTTTCTTAGCATTTATTTATGGGTTCAGTGATTTTCATAGTAGACATGTGAATTTACTGAATAGAAATTCGACAAACATGAGAAGAATTTGGTAACGACTTTTTTGATCGTCGTTCAAGGCGGGCGTTTTTACTCACGCTATACTGGAAGTATGTAAGGGTTCGAGCCAGTTCCTGAAATTACATTGAAAAATTCCGGAACGTGCTAGTTTTTTTTTGTTTTCCAAAGTTGTTTTAAAAACTTGATAAAATTAGGTCACATCAAAAAATATCCAATGTGCTTCTAAAAAAAGTCGTTGATAAATCAATCATTCGTTATAATCATTCGTTATATTACATATATACATATCATATATACGTATCATATATACATATCATATATACGTATCATATATACATATCATAAATGCATACGTATACATAGATCATATGGCGATTATATAAGTATTTTCCCATCCCCTTGACACCTAACCTCAAATAATTAAGTCAGAAGAAGTCTGAAAAAATGTGGCACATTTATAATTTCAAAATCTCTGCGCCAATTAGTGTTATTCCAATTAACGCTTAACTACACGTTTTTTTTAGAACAGGGATGATAGGCTTAACTTGAGATTCAAGAACTTTGAGCTAGATCAAAACGAGATTAATTTTAATCGTATATACTGTGGGTCAATCTTTTTTATCAGGTTATCATAAGCGTCAACATTAAATGAAGAGAAGTCTTCTTTTTTGTTTTTTTTAATGAATGGATTTATTGGGAAGGTTATGCCGGATTTTGCATTCCATTGCAGAAAAAAAAAAACTCGAAAACTGTAAAAATGTGGATACCGGACCATCTATTTAGTTAAAAGAAAAAGCAATCTGTTTTGCGTTTTTAGATGTAAACTGGTTAAGACGTGAATATAAAAGGAACACTAAAAAAAGAATATCTTTCTTATATAGGAAATATTTGATGTTAAAAAGGTATGTTTTAATATAGCATTTTACGCAGAGAAAATGGATTAGTGATCATTAGCTAAAGTATTTTATATATCCTTTTTCAGGAGACATTTGAATTTTCTTTTAATATTAAATATTATAAGCACAACGATAAAGATCAAAGTAAACAAGAACGTCAATTGGAATTAAAATTTTATTGGTAAAATAAATCATGCAATATGTCTGGTAAATCATATTAAATAAAAAAATTAATTCTTGATATCGGATAATCACACTAGAGGTCAGGACTAAACAAGTGAAAACTTGTTTGCAAGGCTACTAATATTGATGTATATATTTCTTATTAATTAATCTTGTGGTTAATCTTGTGGTGAGACTATCGTGTATCAAATATCTCTAAATGTATGCTAGTAGACGGTATATATAGCGATAAAGATACGTATAACGATATAGCGATATAGCGATACGTATTAACTATATATATATACATACATACATATATAAAAAATATACATTTTTAATTATATAATAATAAATGCTACTTGATACATATGTAAATTTCAAAAAGTTAGTAATCTATAGTAATAGAATAAACTTTGATCATATAATTGAAAAAGGCTGTGCGTACAGTATGTACAGTATCAAATTTTATCAAATTTTGGTTCTTCTAGACATGCTAGACATGTCAGACATACAACTCGAGTATTTTGCGTCTTGGATCGAGATTTATCTCGACAAAAAAATAAAGTTAACTAATTTTAACTGGATGAACTAGGTTAGGATTCAACTTCATTATTGGTGCTCCTTTAATACTGTTAATAATAACTTTTCAAGAAATGGTAGCGGTACAAAAAAAATTTTGTGATGTTTTATACTTTTTTTTTCATTGTACACGCACATACGTACCTTATCATTACGCTTCGTCTGCGATAAAAGGATAAAAACTCCTTTTCCGCAAAATACTTCTAAAAACGAAAGGCAATGTTTTAACATGCATAACTCACCTGTTCCGCCACTTATCCAAAAAATCTATCAAGCTAAATTTATCAGGTTGTGATCATTTTTTGGTCCATTGTCTCTTCTTGTTGTTGAGAGGTAGTTTAGGTTATTATTATGCTTCGTTCATGATAAGTTAATGCTAGGTTAATGCTAGCCTCTTGGCTTACACGATTTACATAGTTTACATAGTTATAGTTTACTATGATTTACATAGTTTACATAGTTAGTTTACATAGTTTACATAGTTTATTACATGGTTTACATGGTTTACATAGTCATGAGATATTTTATTGTTTCAAGTAGGTATCTTGTCTCGCTCACGAATAATACTAAGTAAAATACTAAGTATAAATACAAGGTATATATAATAAATATATGTATTTACAAGGTATGCAGATAAGTTTTAATAATTTGCCTAGAGTACAATATAAATTATATATCTCGCAGGTGGTGTTGGTTAAACAATTTTTCTCAGGAAGTCAAAAAGGTTTTTTTCCACACAGACTAATTGAGAATCTTATTTGTAAACACAATGCGTTTAGATTTTTTCATTTAGATTATTATAACATAAATTTATAAAACAAAATAAAATCGTGATTATTACATTTATCACATTTATATTATTAGTCTAAATTTTGATTTATATTGTACTACTTTATTTCATATATATTTATATATTATTTATACGTATAATATAATTTTAATAAAAAAAAAATATATTTTGACGCAAATATATATAAGTACGTATTCAAAATTTTTCTTTCATACTTTTTTTTTTTTGAAAAAAAACAAAATCTGATGTCTACAGCTGTTCTCAAACCTTCAAATATATTGTCAGCTGAACATCACACCACGAGACTAAATTACCCTCTTATTAAAATGCAACAATTAAATATGGCACCTGCTATTCAACCTTCTTCAATACCCACTGTTCGTCAATCTACAATCAATAATTGTACTGAGCCAGAGGTCGATTGTGCTGATGATTCCTTACATGAGGATGAGTCTCAATTGACTCCGGACTCACCCAAGAGTGGAGGGATTCTCCCTCATTTTGAATACGTTTCTTACGACAGAGTTCAAGATCTTTATGAACAACGAAAGGGTCATTTCTATTTTATTCCTGATGGCTTTGAACCAGTTTTAGTCCCAAACGACTCTAAAGCTTCTGCAGTAACCAACTTGTTGGAAAACTCCAAGCCTGTCTCCTCTGCTCCAAATGTCTCAAGGATGCTTCCGGATTCTGACGTTCGTCTTCCATCATTTGCTCTTCCCTGCGGAGTTGCCGGCTCAAAGAAAGATAATTCCGCAAATGGTAAAAATGGTAAAATCAAGAAACCTCCAAGACCTCCAAATGCATTTATTCTTTATCGTCGAGCCAAACAACCACAAATTGTTGCTCAACATCAAGGAATTTCAAACAATGATGTCTCTAAGGAAATTGGCAGAATGTGGCATGAAGAACCTTTAGAAGTACGCCTTAAATTCCAAAAAATGGCAGAAGCTGCAAAAGAAGAACATATGAAAAAATACCCAGAATATCGATATAGGCCCCGACGCCCTCAGGAACGAAAACGACGAGTTCCTACTACCGCACGAGATGCCTCAACCAGACGTGTTTCCGCACCTGGTTTACCACATAATTTACTTGTAGATACATCTAACAAAGCGTCAGGATCTAGACGCATTCCCTCAGGATTAACCGATGCTGACGGTTATCTCTCTGACTCTCAATTGATGGCAATGCAAAATCAACAATCGTTCCGAACTAATGGAGATTTTGAAAATCATATGTTCTATGCAAGTCCAACAAATACTTCTCAACAAGAAACATTTGGTTTTATTGATAATTCCATGCCACACCAATTTTCCTACGTCCAGAACACGTACGATAATTGTTCAACCGACTTTGGATCTTTTGATGTTGAATTTGATGAATATGATTATAATGGTCAAATTACTTCGCTAGATTATCCTATAAATGACCAATATTCACAATATGTAGCAAAATACGAATGATAAAAAAAAAAGCAAAGGAGGAAGGAAGGAAAAGAGAAAGAAAAAAAAAATTGAGAAAGAAAAAACAAAAAAACAACTGTCGATTTTAATATTTTTTATTTAAAAATTATAAAAATTATAAAATTCGACAACAAACCAAACTCGGATCCTCCATAGGAAATACTAAAATATCTAATTTTCGTATCCATACTCTAATTATATGTTCCGCGACATGGGTCTGTAGGCGATATACATACTCCCCCATCGAAAATATTCGTACGTTCCCGAATTCGATTTCACTTTACATTTTTTAAAATTAGCGTATTATACTTCCCTCGCTTCTAAACTAATATTCAAATTTATAATTCAATAGTCATAATAATCATGTAAAAAAAAATTTAACAACAATTAAGCATTTATATGCATGCATTGTTTGAACTATTTTTTTACAATAGTTCTTTATGACAAAATTTTTTTTCCGACTAAATTTTTACGATTTTTTTTTTCGCAAGAACAACACGCACTAATAACATCTTAATTATAATTAAATCATGTTCCTAAGCAACGATAACAAACAAAAAAAAAAAAAAAGACATTTTATAAATGCATTAACTAAACGAAAAAAAACATTGATTCTTTGTGAATAATCCTCTAGCATTTTTTTTTTTTGAATAGATTTGTAAATTTTTTTCACCACCCTCGTTTTTTTTTTTTTGTTTACAAAAAAAAAAAAATTATATTCCATTTTCGTTAATTTGTACATTTTTTTTCTTTATTAATACAAAAGTAACAAAAAAAAAAAAAAAAAAAAAGGAAAAAATAGAAAAATTCAAAAAAGTGGGTTTTCTCGTATCAGTCAATTTTTTGACTTGTTTTTTTTTATTTTTTTTTTTTTAAAAAACGAATTCGGATATTTGGTAACAATATCGATATTATTAAGAAATAAATATGATTTCACGTTATTCATATATATATAATTCATATATATATATAATTCATATAAATAAAAAGTGGTCCTTGAGTTGTTATTTTTGTTGTTATGATTACACATTATTACACATTTAATCTTTTTGAATAAATCTAATAAATTGAAAAATTCTGAGAAGCCACTTTAAAAGATTGTATAGAAAAAAAAGGCAAGTCTTTGAAATAATAGACAACCTTATACGTTTCTAATTTGTTTCTGATTTGTTTCTGATTCGTTTTTTAAATGTGGTTCGATTATCCTCCTTCTTAAAAAATCATGAATAGTAAAAGCGAGACGGGTACCCCCGATTTCTCATGTCAATGATTCATACTACGTAGCCTGATGATCGGATTGAATATATATGCTAATCGGATAATCAAAAACAAAGATATCACCTTAAAAATACACATGCAAGATGGAAATCATTGTGGATGAATTAATCACCTGATTCTAAAACACGAGGTGTTCTTTAATTCTTTTATGCAAAGTGTTATTTGGTGTCAAATTATGGCGGGAATTATGATCAAATAAATAAACACCCCTGTCATATTTTACACTCTTTTCGTGGTATCATCTGATACATGTCCGACATTAAATTGTGCCACTGCGGAACATACGCACCGCCTTTTCTTCAATAAGTTTTGTAACTAGCATGCAAGATTCTTAAATGATATAGATTACACCTAATAGTAGCAAATACCAGACCTCAGACTCATCAAGTTTTGGGTATGACTGATGAGAACATAGCCCAAACTGTATGATTTCAATCACCAATCCTTTACCCTCGAACAACGTACACCACCGTAAACAAAAGTAATATAGCACTTTGGCTAATAAATATTTATTCCAAATTAAGCAAAATATGGGGTAAAATAAATAAACATAATTATCTGATTGATTTATAATCAATTTTTTTTTTTTTTTTTTTTTTTTTTTTCTGCGATTATCATTTTTACATTATTATTTGGAATAAAGGAATCCCATCTGATCTAACAAAATATCCTATAGTTGAAGTAAATAATTTGGCTGATGAAATTTATCAGACATATATGCGCAGAAATAGAATTTTCTTTTATTGGTGATGTTACAATAATGTAATTGCGGCTCTGTCAAAACAACTCCGACTTTGCCGAAAAATGCGCATAAATTTAATCACGCAGTAAGTCATTCATTAAACATTTGGAAAATTCCGAAATGTACTGGAAATTAAACCGATTAAACACATTTTTTCTTTTTTTCTTTTTTTTTTTTTTGACGCCCAATTCTCCCATTGATGTTTACTTATCAGATTGTTTTGTACTACATTCACAAGCCATGCCTTTTACCTATAAAAAAATTATAAATGTTCCATAAAATATTTCGTCATAATTTATTCACAAAATGAAATTTCCTATTTTTACTGTAAATAACATATTTTCGCCAATGGTAGTGCTATTTAATCATACTTGTCATATGGTCCATAACATGACATATTCAGTTTCAGTTATAGCAGGGGATTAACGTCATATTAATAAACTCCGTGTAACTCCCCATAAAATTTCTGACATTGTACTCATTAAAAATTCTTGCTTATAATGCTTTGACTTTTTGTTTATCAAATTTATTTCTTAAATGAAATATTTACTTCAGCATTATTACCATAATAACTTCACTTTTCAGCATTATTACCATAATTGCCTCACTTATTTGCAAACTTAAAAGTTTTTTTTAATTATTATATTAAAAAATTTTTAAGTTGTCAATTTTTTAAATTATACTACATATTGTACAGTATATCTACTGTATACTGTATACTGTATACTGTATAAATGTAATTTTTTATGACTAAAAATTATAAATGTTTTAAAAGTATAATCAAAAAATATATCGAATAAGAAATCAAAAAATATATATATATCGAATTAGTAATCATGTTTTAAAAAATAATTTACAAGCCAATTTTTAAATTCAAGTAGTTTTTAAATTTTAGTTTTTTTAAACGTTGTACGTATGATAGCCAAGAAATTTTAAATATTGTATATAGCTTAAAATTTTAGTTTATATAGTAAATTTAATTTGAATAATTTGAATAAAAATATAAAGAATTAAAAATTGCTATTAGTTTTATATTATAATGTATAATCGGTTTTCATATCCTGGCCGGGTCTGCAGAGTGAGAATCAAATTTTTATTTTTTTTTAATGTATATCTACCAATAGAAATTCTCCATGCACAAAAAACAATGACAGTTGCCAATTTACTCTAATTCTTGATTTATATACGTAATATAACCTTATTTTATCCGCACTCATAATATTTCAAAAGAATATCTATTTATATATATTACTCCTAGCATACACTTGATTTACATCAAAAAATGAACTATATATATATATATTACACTTAATGCATCTTCAAAGTTACAATTAAAATCAGATCGTTATAATTATTAACTAAATAAAAAGATACAATGAAAAATAGCATAAAGTATAGAGGCATTTGTAGTAGAGAGGTTCAAAAAATATGAATGTGTCACTTTCTTCAAGCTTTTATATGTATTCAGTTTTTAGTCTAATATAAAATTAGTTTTTAAGCAATTTTTTGTAATAATATTGTAATAATATTGTAATAATATTGTAATAATATTGTAATAATGTAATAATGTTGTAATAACATTGCAATAATATTGTAATAATGTAATAATGTTGTAATAACATTGCAATAACATTGTAAGAATATTGTAAGAATATTGTAAGCATATTGCAGACTTTGACAAGTTCAAGGCCTACACATAAATCTATCAACTCACCAGTTTTCAAATACAAAATTCATTGCATACCGTTGCATTTATTGGTGGGCCTCAATTATATAGGTCGTAATCAATAAAAACAACAGTTTCGGGACATTCGGGTCGATCTGTTCGGAATACTAGTTCATTCGATATTTCTGTATTTATAATTCTATATATATTCAAAATTTTCTGATCCTAGAGTAGCTTTCTCTTCACACTTCATTTACGATTTAAGCATTTATTATTACTACTTTAAACAAATTAGCAAAAGTATATGCTACTCCATTCTGACGCTAGCAAGGTCTCTAAATATTTTGTAACTTTACTCAATTTTAATCACGATTTACGTCCATTCATTTTCTTTCGGAACTACTTAATGCTGATCAAATTTTAGTACTAAAAATTATTAAAAATTCTACGTAAGCTACTAGCCTGTGTGATAATTTGCTATATAGCCTATATATTTGCACAAGTGTCCCAAATTTATACGTAATTAATTAATATTTATTTTATTATAGGTGTCACTCTAAACTGCACCTACCATTTTATATTAGGTATCTTATGTGAGATAAGATTAAGTTACCCTTCACTACTCAAACTACTTAAACTACTCAAAGGATCATACGCAAGCTATGTAGGCTACGGATAGCAGATGTAGTAAACTTAAAATCCTGCGTATGATTGAATCAATTTTATTTAATTCTGATTTTTCGTTCATACATACACCACAAGTTTAATCAATTGATAAGATAATAACTTTGCATAAGATAATTGATAATTGGTAATATTTTTACAAATATTAGAAAGTTTGTCACCACACTTGGACATTCGAATTATATGTTCGAATTATTTTTTTTAAAGCAAAGATAATGCACTCAATATATTTCAAATTGAGAATTACAATATATTTCAAATTGAGAATTACAATATATTTCAAATTGAGAATTACAATAAAAAGCACATCCCAATATAATAAATAGATTTCAAATCACGAATTATATAAAAAGAAAAGCTAATGCATTAAATATATTTATTGCAAATTGCAAATTACAATAAAAAGTAAATATAAAGTATATAGTTGGTTATAATGATAATAGCAAATAATAAATCCTTATTTTTTTAAAAAATTGCATTTCGCCCACTAATTCTGGATCAAGATCTTCTTTCACTTTTGTTTTGCTCCATATTTGTACGATGAATTGATTATTTAAAAAATCGCAATTGCAAGAATTTATTTTATAGAATTTTACAATTACGTAATTATAAACTATGTTAATTACAAATTTTATAATGCAATCACAATGCATTAATTAATTTTAAATTTCATACGTAATTACACTATAATTACTATCGCTATAATTAGCTTGCGAATAACTCACGAGTTAAATCTTATAATTAGAATTACTCGAATCCCACGTTGACGAGTACAGTCACTAAATACGTACGTACGAATCTAGCGATCATACTACATTCCTGGTTTAAGCACGATTACATTGCGCAGCTACGCACTCTGATTTTATTTTAGATTACGTAAAGTGCTTTTAATTTTATGAAGTGATAGATCACCTTTCATGCTCAGTAAAAATGTATACCATTATTAAAAAAATTTTTTGTCATATAAATTTTTAAATAAAAGAAGGTTAGTTGGTGATATGAAAATCGATAGTATAAGTTTGTGTGGCCTAATTTAAATATAGATATGTTACAAGTCAAGTTGGTTTTTAGATTGAGTTATAATCAAACTTGAATCCATGTAAATTTATTAATTTGACTCGGTCAAATTAATTGGAGTCAAACAATTTGATCGAAGTAAATTATTACATGCAAACGATACATTTATGCAATATAAAAAAATATATTATTTACCGCTACGTATATGTAAATATATATAAAGATAAATAACACATAAATAATGCTACGCTTATTTATTTTAGCAGGCCATATTGTTCCGCCGTGATATCTATTACTACATTTTAGATTATTTTTACCACAAGCACTGTGTTTAGAAAGATAATTCAGAATAATCGGATGATTCTAACAATTAAATATCACATGCACAAAAACAAGATACCATTAGCACAACCAAATTTATAATACCCTTCTTTGATGAACCTCCAATACCTTACAAGGTAAACCTTACAAAGTAAAAATTTCCGATCAGTATTAGATCGATCAATTTTTGAACCGGAATCTTGATACAGTCTCCAATTTTAAAAGTAACCTTTCATTTTAAATTTGATTTAGATTCCATTATATTACATATCACCTCTTTGTTGTGTTCTAAGTTTATTTGTACAGTTTTGCGAATTTTTTGAAAAGTAGAAATAGTTCTATAATTTTCTTTATATTCGTTAGTTTTCTAAGTATTATAAACCATTTAGTTTTATAACTATATATTTTGTTTATTAAATTACAAATACTTCGATTGTATCTTTTATTTTATTTTCATATACTTGATTTACTTGTATTAGAAGAATTTGGAAGATAAACAATGCCAACTTGTTTAGAGGAAATAAACTGAAACGTCTACTTTTTATAAAATTTTTTTTTGAAAAAAAGCGATAAGTCAATATGAGTATATAAAAATTTTTTTATAGGTTTTATAGTCATATAGTCTAGCTTCTTTACTTCTACTATATTTAGTAAGCGCCTCTTGGCTACTTTTACAGATTTGTGTTCAGAATAACCTTTCAGTTTGGATATCAAATATTTTAGAGAGTCTGCACTGAAAAGATTTGACCCCAAGAAAAACCATCCATATCTTGTTTTTGGTATTTACTTCTTGATGTTTTACATTTAAATATTTAGATTTTATCAACAACAAGCTGTTTCTCTTTAGAAAAACTAAGTTTAGTATCT
>CAJVPZ010001145.1:0-15415 GCA_910592135.1 Racocetra fulgida | reverse complement strand
TTGTTTACTCTTATTTTTCTCTTTTCTTCTTTTTAGTATTAATATTAATGTTAGTGTTTTTTTCTTTTTTTCACTTTCCTACAAGAAGATGTCATCAGATTGGTGATATTCTATTATAGGATGGTGGTCTAATATAACTTTCTAGAATAGGTAGTCTTCAGATTTTTGTTGATTTACTGTAATATGTCTCTTGTAGATTTATTAGCCTAGTATAGCAGGTCGCTTATAAATGCTTATAGAAGTAACTGCAAGATGTCAGATCTAAATGTTAAGCTTAAAGTATCCTATACAGCTTGTAACAAGACAATTTTAATAAAGAATCACTGGCAAAACTGCCAAAGTTGAAAAAAAAAGCCAAATATATATATGCTTCAAAATAGTTTTTTTAATAGAGATTATATTTAAAGAAATTAAAATAATTAAAAATAAAATAAATTTGTAAATTTAACAAGATATAGAATTGATTTTCCAATCATGTGATCAACCAAAGCCTATAGTTTTAGAACAAAAATGCACATTTATATTTGGGTTTGTAATTATTTTAAAGTTAGCAAGAGTTGCTTAATAGCCCAAAGCCTATAGTTCTAAAACAAAAATGCATATTTATGTTTGGGTTTGTAATTATTTTAGGGTTAGCAAGGGTTGCCCAATAGTAAAATTGCATAAAGAATTTTTTTATTAGAACCCCAAAGGCAGTTTACTAATAAAAGTTTTAAAATAAATGTGGTTTTTGCAAAGTGAACGTTTGTTTTGATTTTTTTTATATTACACCAGATCCTGATGTTTAATTAGCCAATTGTTCTCGGAAAATCATGTGATCGGAAAATCTATCCTACACCCTGATGTTGTTTAAATTTGTAATTTAAATAAAATTACAAATGGTGATATTTTAAAAATCTATTATAACATATATGTGATAAGTATGAAAGAAATCTTGGAGTTACTGAAATCTAAACGAAAGTTCTGTAAGAGGTAAGAAAATGGGTTGTAAATATATTTATTATAAGTTATATGAAAAAAGGCTTCAGATTTCAAAAATAAATATTAAAGATTGGGTTGATAAGGATGAAAAGAAAATATTTATAGCTTTTAACTAATATTCTAAATAATCATGGCATACTCATAAGAAAGATAAATATATGCCTCACTATATTTTAAATTTTGAAACACGTTTGTGTAACTATCCATCTTTAGCTATAAAAAAAATTTTCTTAATTTTGTCAATCAACCCGGACTCGCTTTCATTTGACAAATGAAGAATTACTTCAATTTCAGAAATTCGTATTTTAATTATCTGAATAACCAAGTTATATTATACGTGACTAAAAATTATAAATCACAAATTATTTATTTGGCTGAAAACTCATAACTAAATTAAAAACCGAACTTTAGACACTAATTCTGGTTGCTTTCGTTGGTTTTCTTGTTGTTTAAGATACAATTTTTTGAACTGATTGGCCGCACTATCACGCTGAACCAAATCACCAGACGCATTGTAAACATATACTATTACTTGCACAACATCGATCAATTCAGATATGGATTCTAGACGCTGAAAGCCTGCTCGAACCAAATAAAAAAAGAAAAAAAGGAAAAAAAAACAAATTGGTAACTAGGGCAATAAACACCATATTTACGAATAATTGGCAGAACATAATGATACCTACCTGCTTGTGCACGGCGAAGAGGAATTAAAACATCATCCCATGGTATGGATTGTTCGCGTTGAGCTATAGTGTTTAAATGTTGATTCGTCATTCAATTCGTTTTCAATAATAGAGTGAATAGTTACCTCTTATATCTCGAGTAATGCATCCAAGAAGGCATTGAGCGTAAATAAAATGACCGACTGACTGCATGCGCAAGGTGTGTTCTGCCAAAATCTATAAACAATGGCCGCATAAAGAATAAGTATTTAGAGAGGAAATTTTAAATAGAAAAATATTATACAATTAACTTACAACAGGCATGATGTTTTCAATCATGATTTTTGCTCTTGTTGCCAGGTTAAAGTGAAGCAATATCTGCGCAAGCCGTATCTTTGCCATGAAATAACAACTTTGATGATGAAATCGTTCACTTATACATAAGGCACTTAAAACATAAGGTAATGCTGAAGTTGGATCTTCAGTTTCCTACATCAAATTATAATGAGCTCGTTCAATTCTTAAAATTTATTTAAAATGATATTCAAACATAAATCACATACTATACGGATTTCAGCAAGTTTAAGATAATAATTGGCAACCAGCATCTGATTTTGAGAACCTAGTCTGGAGCTCTTTTGTATAAGTTCATGTAAAAGATCCATAGCCTACAAATTAATTCCTTCATTTAAGATATTTTAACGATTTAAGTTCAAAGAATTAGGTGCACTCAATAATATATCTCACTTCATCTGGTCGATCAATCCTTGCCAGATATAAAGCTCGATTATAATTAAAGTCATCTTGTAAAACCTCGTCATCCTGACAACTTCCACGAAGTTGCACCTCCAGTGCTTCAATACTTGCACGTTCATCTCTTAAAAATTAGTGAATTATAATTTGCGCAAAACGCCTAATAAAAAAAAATCCATACATATTGGTTTATGGTAATGGAAATTTTTTTACCTTGCAAAGCACTTCTGATATAAGACTTTTTCTAAGCAAACAACCCATTGTAAAGCTGCTCTACGTATTCCAAGGAATTTTTCTTTAGATTCTTCAAGCAATTTAAGAGCTTGTTCATAATTACCATATGAAACATGCTACCAAAAAATGTATATGCGGTGTAATTATTATAGCCCAAAATAACTAGGTTGATGTTTTCGTACGAAACGATGAATTTAAACAAAAAATGAGATATTACGAGATCCGCCATCTGGCAATAGGCAGTTACAAGATCTTCTGGACTAGTATCAGAATGATCAATAACCTCTGATGAGTACAAGGCAGATAGTGCAACATTGCCTGAAGTCAAAAAAAATTTTAATAATGGATTGGATTAATGCGAGATGATTACTTTGACGAATATTAAAATACCATAAATTTGCCATACACTTGCATTTAATAGTTGTCCTTGAAAGCGCATGGTTTTGAATGGGCAATTCATATTCAAAATAGAACTTCGAAGTAAAGATTCAAAAACCTCCGTTGGTGACGCGCCCTGAAATTTAATAACGAATTAATGCTGAAATTTCGTATAATTGTAGTTTAAATGTTCAAATATAAATGAATTATAATTTTTAGGAACATTATATTTCACCTGTTGAATCTGGCGTTGAGAGTTCCCAAGTTCCCCAAGAGATTGCAGATAAATGAAGTTGGATTGCTTGGCTTTGCTAATGAGTGAATCGAGCATCTGTTGATCAGTCGCGTCTACCCGTTTTGTGGATGTCGGTCCATTTGATTTGAGCCGATACAACCAACTACAATTTTATAACTTTAATTATCATTGAGTAATATTTGAAGAAAACGCAATAAGAATGAACATTTGCCTCAATGCAAAACGAAGGCACTCTTGGTCATTATTCTCTCGAGCCATTTCTATTGCTTCACGAATAGCCTGTTAACTCATTGAATTAGTTATATATTATTATTAAGAAAAATACTGTATAAAGTTATAGACGAACCAATAATGCCTGCTCCCTGTGTCCGAATTTTGCATGAAGGACCACCAGATTCAATAAAACGTACTGATACCAATTCCTATAGTGTGGTCGTAAAGTTTGTGCTATATATTATAATTCATTGCATGTAAGCTAAATAGTATACCAACCCACCGGTTTTCTACGTCTTCTGGGCAAAAATTTGAATATTTGTAAAAATTCGTCAGCGCGCCCTCGTACTCTCCGGATTGCATACAATTAACATAATCAATATAATATATGGTAGATATTTCAGGCATTCTTTTATGTATCACCCGAAGTTTGCTTTCAAGTTCAGGAGGTAAGATACCACCATATTTGCGAAGCTGAGTAATTATGTAATGTGAAAAGGATTCTGCATCACACTTGGCTATAAGATCTTGTTTGCACATATGATAGCGATGCGTGACCTCTGAAAGAACAGAAGAAAACTCTCCCGACTTATAGCAAAGATCCATGTTTTCTTTTCCTTTTTTTGAGAACAGCACAGTTTTGTCCGTCTTATATTTAACAAATGCATTGTATAACCTGCTAATATCATCAAACAACAACCTTTCGCTTTCAATATAACAACGCCGAACGAAAATTCCCAATATACTATATTTTCCAAGAGGAATTGGAGTAGAATCACTTTCTTCATTTGTTGTCAGTTTTTTAGAATCTTTTATCAGTTCAATTAAATCGTGAGGGGAATCCATTGACTTTAGGTGCGTAAGCAAAGCTCGTTCTAATGACGATTCACATTCCCGTTGAATTTCGGTGCAAACTTTTGACAACGGGCATGTCCTTTGGTGAATTTCATCACAAAATTCTTGTAATGTTGGTTCAGGAAAACGATGTTCGTTTGATATTTTTTCTATCAAGAAGAACAAGAGTGTTTCTAATAAATCATCTTCAATAGCAGTCTCAAAGTATATAGAAAGTAGCACAAGCAAAGATATTTTATGAGGTGTTAAGACAGAAGTTTTTGCTATATATATTTCTGAATCCATCACTCAAAGAAAACTGAAAAAGATCTAATCAGCCAATTATATTTAATCGTATTCATCTTGCCACCAAAATTTCACTGGCACGTGATCAAATCGATCGCGTATTGGGGTGTTCTCTAGCAGATCACATAGTGATGATCACTTATTAATGATTCAACGATAGTAGTAAAAACATATAAAATTCAAATTGCAACAACTCTTAAACCAGCAAACCCACACAAATAAATTTATATATATCGGGTTCATTTTAGCAGGCCCTTTATTGTTTGGAGCATATCGGAGGACTCAATTTCAGTGAAAATTGGCATTTTTGATGTTTTTTTAATAAAAACATCAAACCCGTAACTTTTGCAATAATGATAGACAAAAAATTTAAGTTACTTTTTTGATATATTTATTAAAAATGTATCAAAAACGAAAATTTTGCACTGAAATTGAGTTTTTTTCTATACTTCAAACAATAAAATAAATCAAAAAAAGGCGTTGTTACTTTAAAGAGTATGCTAAAATGAACTCAATAAATGAAAATTTATTTGTATGGGTTCGCTGGTTCAAAAGTTATTGCAGTTTGAATTTTATATGTTTTATTATTATACTATCGTTGATCTATAAAAAATCATTGATAAGTGATCATCACTATGTGATCTGCATTATGTTTGTAATTAGACCCGATAGAAAACACCCAGGATCCTGAATAATACTAATAGAGGTTACATTAGCTCTAATATAAACTTTTTACAAATTTTATTCAAAATCTGCAACTCTAATTGGTTGAACCTTATTTTAACCAATCAAAGTTGCAGAAAAGTGGATAATGCAGCAATGTAACCTTTACTTGCATTGTTCAGAAACCTGAACACCCCAATCATATATACTTATTTTTGCAAGTGATACAAATCTAAAAAAGAAATTTTGTATATGTAGATCACCAGTAACTCAAAATTTTGTCTAAGAAATCACCTTTTACATTTTAATAAAAAAAAATTCTGGTCAAATTTTATAATATTCTTTATACAATACCAGACATTCAAAAGCATCAAATTTAAGGATTATATAATTAATTCTGATTGGTTAATTTGTATATAATTGATTCTGATTGGTTAAAAATATATATACAGTAAATAGCTTTTTTTTATATAGTAAATGCCAAATTTTTAATTACATATAAACTTTAAGTTGTAATAACTTTTTAATCTTATAAGATAAATAAAAATCATAAAAATTTATTTTTACAAAATTGTAACTCAGAAGAGTGTGGTGACTTAGTGAAGTGGTGAAGTTGTCACACCTCAAGTGGTCAAGTACAAGTTCAATCTTTATAGAGAGTAAAAATTGAATTTAGAAAAAACCAGATTCAACAACTATCGTTGTAGTTGAAAAACTCGTAACTTTGTAATTGTAGTTATACCATGTAATGGTTATATCAGAATTAGAAGATCTTTGAGTATTTGTGTAATAAAAGAGTTATACAAAGGCATACAAGCTGGTTTTAGTCAGTGCAAACCCAAAATAAGTCTTTAAAGATTGCAGAAAGCTAACAGAGCTTATATAATAATGAGGTGCTCTTTGGCAAGTTCTGAATAAAAAGGTAGTAAAGACTTTTGACAGTACTACTAAAATAGGCTTCACCTAAAGCTGGCAGAACTAAATGAAGATCAGATATTTAGAAAGAGGTATTTTATTAAGGGGCTTTCAGAAATCAGCTGATTAGGGTTTACTAAGTGATCATCTCAACCCACCTCTACCCACCCTCACCTGATATCCAATTAGCCAATCAGATTTTACGATTATTAAAACTTATAATTAAAATTATATATAATATAAAATATTGAATAATTTTTAATCAACTGAATCAATTGTGATAATTTAACTACCAAAATAATCCTCTTATTAAGAAGATTCTAACAAATCTAAAATTATAAAAATTCAATTACTAGAAGCTAAGATATGAATAGTTTTATTTTACTATATAATAACTTAAAATAAAATATATTTATAAGGGTATAGCGACTTAGTGAAGTTGGCAAGTTGTCACACCCCTAAGCAGCAGGACTAAAGTTCAAATCCTACTGGTGATAAAAATTCAAATTATAGAAAATGTATTTGAAAGACTATATCCTATTGGGTTGTAGAACCTGTAATGGTGATTGTATCAGCTTGTACTGAGAGGTAGTGGAATATATAATGTGATGTATGAGTTACACGAAATCTGAGTGAAATTACCAGATAAATCTAGCGAATTTACAGGATACGGAAGTCTGCTTAGCAAGACCCGAGTAGAGAGGTAGCACAGATCTTTAATGGTTACTATGTAAAGGATGATCAATCAAATATCAGAAAACCAGACAGGACTGAGGTGTTTAGCAAAAGCACTATACCAACCAACCCAACAGGGAAAAACAAAGGAAGAGTCTGCCTTTCCAGGCTGTAGGATTGGGAGTTTGGGTTTCCAGAGGTATGGGAGAGAGTCTATAAAGTAGGTACCAGGGTTTGGATGAACTCTACAAAGGCAGTAGTAGGTAACTATAGCGGCTTTGGCTTGCAAGTACTTGTTCTCAGACTCAGCATAAGTTACCAAAAAGGCCTAGTCTGAAAATGTGTAAGACATAGAAGATTAGAGGGTATATACTACACCCTCCCTAGGGTAACCCGGTAAGTATAAGAACCCTACTGGGTTATCTATAGAATTAGGGCACAAGTAGTATAGCACATGTCGATCTGGGTGGTCTTTAAATGTAGCAGCACGAGGTTATGGGCTGGCGTAATTGTAGGTCATAGTAAATGTACTATATAAATACCTAATAAAAATTCGCCTATTCGCGACATTGCGAGGGAAAAAAAAAAAAAAAAAAAAAAGATTTTAAACAAATAAAACTAAACAAAATTGCAAAATTTAATCTAACTGAATCTGTAATTAATAAATTATTTTAACTAAATTTGTAATCAAACAAAGATATTTCTTAAATATAAATAAAATAAGACAAAAATACAATAGCAACCTGTTGGGTTTGGGCCCTATAGCTTAGTGGTTAAGCTACCAAACACCCACAGACTAGATCGACGGTTCGAGTTGGGCTAGAGGCAAAATCTTAGGATTTTAGCTTCTGTAATCCAATAGGGGGCTATAATCAAATATAGAGCCCTGTGGTTAAGTCCAAGTACAAGTACAAAACCAGAAAAAGAAATTTCTGAAAGAAGGTCCAATCATGAAGTGGTGGCACTACGTATGACAGGTTATAGAAGGTTTTGTTACACAAAGGTTATGCATGTTAGTCCTTGATTAAGGGTGACTGGAGCAGCACCAACATCCTTAGTGGTTAGGGTACTTAATTAGAAAAGTGACACGATGGTAACAAAACTGGAGTAGTGAGAAAAGTGATGAACATGAGGATGACTTGTGATAAAGAATTGGTCCATCTAGAGTTCAAAAGCACCTCTGGCCCCAAGCTACTTGGTTTATTAAAGAAGAAACCTGTGAAAACAGAGTGAGAAGGCTGAAACTCGGGGGTACATGATAAAAACTTGAAATGGCTAGATTTACCAGGCTGGTAATACAATTGTATAAACCAAACTTGTATACTAGAAATTGATAAGGAACACTAAATACTGAAATTAGAAGTATTACAGATCACAAGCTGCAACTAGATCTAGACCTCTAGAGCTTTGTAACCTAAAATATCAAGGCACCGGAATACTATAGCTTAAACTATAAAAGAGAAATAATACGAAACCCGCAATCTGGAAGTTATGAATTAACCTATAATGCAATACAGCAAGTCTGTACCAACATACAGGAGTACCTACCTATAAGGTAATGAAAATCGGCAGCATACTAACTAAACTAGATGTTAATGATGAGGCTTAATCTAGACCAGTATGAGTTCCTTTTTGTGATACTACCTAGACAGACTAGCTAAAGATAACCAAGATTAGAAGTAGCCCTTGAGGCTACGAGGCCATATCCCAGAAGAGATTACCAAATTTGAGAGCTTAGATATAAGTAATATGAGAGATGCGAGGAATGACGTTATAGAAAAGTATACCAAAATAGGACTAGTGAAAAGTGAAAAAATATTAGATGAATAATATCCATAAGGACGTACCACTTTGGTAGGTTTGGATCGCAAATAATGAATTGGTGACCAGATAGCAAATAGAGACACCTATTATACAAATGATGGTTTCGGCCAGAGTGTAGGTAACCAATAGGATTCAGGTCTGAGCTTGATGTACTTAATATATGTAAATATGGAAATGTAGTAATACATATAATAAAAGTATTAATAATAAATAAAGTCATGAGCAAGATCCCATCTGAACACCAAAAAAAAACAAAAAAACAATAGTGACCTATTACATAGCAACCTCTATATAATTGACCAATCATTTTTTAGATTGGTGATCATATATAAACAATGATCATTGTTTGATAATCATTGTTTATTTTTTTTTCTTGCTATTAGAATTGTCGCCATTGATGTTTCTTCTAGGTTGAAGTTTTCTTGGAGTCATTGCTATTAGAACGTCGCAATGTAGAAGTTTTTTGTTTTCTTTCTCATCTTTAACTAATACTTCTTTTTCTTCTAGATCAAAGTTATCTTGGAGTTGTCACTGCTAAAATATCACAATGTAATTTCATCATTTTGGTGCTGCTTTTGCCTTTTGCTAAATGTTTCACCTTTTACCACTTTGCTAGAATTTCACTATTTCACCAAGGTTTCACCATTCATCAGGGTTTCATTTTTCATCAGGAGGTTTTTTTTTTAATTCAAGTTTTTTGTTTCTGATTTATTATAATAAATTAAACAGCAGATGGGTTAGTGGTTTAGAAATTCAATAATATTTATTCATAAAAAGAAGTTTTTTTTTCTTTTTTTTTTCTTCTTTTCAAACTTTTCTTTTTTTTATTAATAATTTTGTCATTAGTGTCACTATATTTGGTGTTTCACAATTTTAGCAGCAGGTGGGTTGTAGTTTCAAATAGCAGATAGATTAGTAGCTTCAATAACAGATATATTCTTGAATTTAACAACGGGTGGGTTAGTGGTTTTAAACAGTGGGTAGGTTCTTGAATTCAACAGTAAGTAGGTTAGTGATTTTAAACAGTGGGTGGGTTAGTAGGTTCTTGAATTCAATAGCGAGTGGGTGTGTTAGTGGGTGGGTTTTGTGTTTTTTATCTTTTTTGTTTTTTTTTTTATTTTTAACTAATATTTCTTTTCTTTTTCTTCTAGGTTGTTAGAGTCTTACAATCGTCATTTTTTGAAATCTTTGTGAAATAGGTGGATGATTTGTGGTTCTTTTTTTTGTTTCTTTTTTGTTTTCTTTAACTAACATTTCTTTCTTTCTTTTGAACATTGTCATTTTTGTTTTTAAAGTCTTTTGTATGGGTGGTTCATTATTTTAACTGGATTATTGAAATTATCGATAGGTGTGTTAGTGTTTTTTGTTTTTTATTTATTTATTTATTTATTATTTAGTTTTATCTTTAACTAACGTTTCTTTTTTCTTTCTAGGTTGTTGAAGCCAGCTAGTCTTATGATAAGTATTGGTTTTGTTTTCCTTTTATTATTATTTTTTTTTTTTTAGTTATCAGTTTTAATTTTTTTCTTTCTTTAGATGTTTTTTGTTTGAAAATGATGACTGGATGCAAAATAGAGCTGGGATGTTCTTAGGATAAGTTGTTTTTTTTCTTTTCTTTGTTTTTTTTTTTGACTGTATTTCTTTTTTAGTTAATGGAAGTATTTTTTTTTTTAGATTTTTTTTTATTCAGAATTGATAATTGAAATGTGAAGGTTTATTAGAGCTGTTGCCATTGAAGTTAGTAAAGTTGTTTTAACTTTTTTAATCTTATTTCAAATTTTTTTTTCACCTTGTTTTTTTTTCCAGATGAGATTTTATTGTTAGTATTATTGTAATTGGAGTTATTAGTCATTATCGTTGGTGTCATTGTAATTAGAACTATTAGTCATCATCGTTGGTGTCAATGGAGTTAGTAAAGTTTTCTTGGGAGTTTAATGTTTGTCTGTGAGAATTTTGGTTTTTTTTATAGTTATACAATTTTGTAATTACATTTGCGATACATTTTTTATTCTTTCATTATGTCTGTATTATGATTTCATCATTATTTTTTTTAATAAATTAATAAATTTCAAGTATATGATTGGCCAATCAAAATCGATCATATGAATCACGTGGCCAACCAATTATAATCGATTAGCTATGTGATTCACGTGATCGATTTTAATTGGCTGCCATAGTAATAGGTCGCTATAAACTAACATCTATAAAATAAATTTTAAACAATGCTTATTTCAATATAAAAAATTTAAATATGTTATTTTTTTTTAATTTGCAAAATAAAGATTTAAATAATCTGATTTTAAGTCTTTATAATGATTTAATAAAATACTTATAACACAGCTAACTTTAAAAAACAGATATACTATATGTTTTTATTTTTTTATAAATAATTGTTGCGGCTAAAGCTTGAAACGGCTGAAGCTTGAAATTAGAGACCTTAATTTAAAAGTATAAACGCTACCAAAATCCACTTATACTCTTTTATTATCAAAACTAACCCTAAAACCTAATTTAACTATTAAAAAAAGGTTAAAAAATGCACCTCAAAAATTTCTAAAAATTTCATATTAAAATAATTAAATTTCAAGCTTCAGCCGTTTCAAGCTTCAGCCGCGACAATAATTAAAAAAATTATATAATATTATTTAAAACTAATTATTACAAATATTTTTTCGATCAAAATGCAAAGTTCAACTCTCTCTAACAATCACTCATACTAAACTTATAGCTAATGAAAACAGAAACTTGTTGGAGAAAAGTAGAAGAGACAACTACAAATAACAGTTTTTATAGAGATCAAGATTTTTTTTTCTCCAAGACTCCTCTGTATATTCAGCATACAAGTTAAAAGCATTTCTGTACAAGATAACTAGTAAGAAGCTGGTGCTTTTGTACAGAAATTTTAATAGAAGCTTTGCTTCTGCTGACTAAGTTAAAGATAGTTGGTCTAAGGAGAACAACAAGCGAGTTTTCAATATACTCTTTACCAAAGTTTAAGAATACCTGCAAACTGAAACCTTCTACCAAAGCTCTACTCTTTGTTCTTTATAAAATTTTCACTAAAAAGTGGAAAAAATGACATATGTTCATTGAAGAATCAACAACAACAATTACTACTAAAAAAAGAAAATCACATACAGAAGTACATGTTTACTTTGGAATGAATAATATCTAATCAGTTATCTTAAGAGGTTACAGTATTTACATCAAGATCTACAGAAGCTGAAAAAGCATAAATTACTTAACTTTGCTCAAAGACAAGCTTTAGCACAAGAATATATTGCAGAATACCATACTGAATCTGGTGAGACCACAAAAGAAATTTCAAACTTGGCCTCTACTCAAGAATGGATATTTTACATATCCTAATATAGGCATATAAATAACTAGCATAGAGTTTATACTAGCTTATTTAGTAGTACTATACAATCTGACATAGATTTAATAGTATTATCTTTATTGTTTTTCTTTTATTTTGTTTTGTTTTTCTTTTATATATTTTTTTGGTTTTATTTGATTAAATGGATTGAAATTGGATGTTAAAGTATCACCCTTTTTTTCTTTTGTCCTTTGATTTTGTGTTTGTACTTCATTTTGTAAAGAAAAGATGATACTGATATGGTATATAGCACTGACCAATGATCGAAAGATTTATGCTTCTAGAAAGTTAAGGGCCTGGAGGTAAACAGCCACTAAGTAATGTTACATCTAGGCTTTTAAGCTGAGTGAGTCACTTGTTACAGTTAAAAAAAGATTAACTATAGATAAAAATTCTTGTAATTTTTGCTTGGTTACTGTCTTAATAAATAGTAACAGAATATGCCAAAAAAAAATATAATTATCAATGAGGATAAAGGACTTCTATATGATAATATATGTTTATTTTAAAGTTCTAAGGGGCTTATATAATAATTTCTCTTTAAAAAGAATATCTGTTAATAGTACTAAGTTGATCAGAAGATTTAATTAGATAGCCCAAATAATAGTGGGTTATAGATATAGTATCTAGTATAGAATCTAATAATAGGCAAGCTACTTAAATTAGATGCTTAAAAGATGCAAATATGGCTAAAATGTATCCTTATTAATGTAACAAAGTCAAAAGTGGCTCATGTATACTACTCTAACATTTAAACTAAAGTTAATAAAATGTACCAAACTCCTAAATGATTACATTAATATTAAAAAAATATATATATATATATAATCATCAATATAATTAATAATTATTATACTAATCAATATTATTCACTTACTAAATATAACTCTTCTTAACGATTACTTGGACCAATCATTTCTAATCAACTTAGTTAAAAAATTCGAAATCTGATATCTAAAACTACTTAAGTTTCTTTTTTCAGTTGCTATTGATAAAGCCTTTAATGTGATACATCGAAGAGCAAATGTTAAAAAAGTAGTTTTTAGGTTGGGTTAAGCTTTTTTTTTCTTGTCTTTAGTAGACTCACTCCTATATTTGACATCCAAACCAGAAGAGTTATTTTGGTAGTAATTAAATAAAAGAGAAACTGTAGATAATAAGAAAAAAAGAACAAGAAACAATCTGGAAGGCACTTACTACAATTGAAACTTGCAAAACTTCTATATTTCCTCGTTACTCTTTATTTCAAAATTTTTGACAAAAAGTGGAGATTTGGCTATCTTTCTCCAAAAGATCAGCAAGAGATCAGCATTGTTTATTACTTTCATTCTTGGAAAGTCTCAAGTTGCGATATAACAAATAAGAAAAATAACAAAACACATATAAGAAAGAAGTTCTGAGACTAAAATTAAAACTGATGATTATATATTGAGACTTTGAGATCAAATATTCTAAGATCCGAGCTAGATTTTATATAAGAGTTGTAACTAGAACACTATATGAAATATGCAATTATATATATATAATTTTTAGCTATTAGGACAGATTAAAGCATTGTTATCATATAGACACAAATACAGATATGGACCGGACCAGATTGGATGTTTACGTTTATATCCAAAGATAAGAATGTCTGATAGATATTGTCTGTTAATTGACTAATTAATTGTTTGGATATTAGTTAATATTTACAACAATATTATTAACTAAATATAGTAAGGCCTTCTTAACTACAAATGTACATTCTCGCATATCTTTGCTTGGGCTTAACTATTTTATATTTATAGATTTTTATCTCTCTAAGTGCATATTGGCTAAATTTTTATATAAAGTCTAATTACATTGCAACTAGATAAATCTGGCTATATTTTTATTTCACGTTTTACCACTATTTGATGTGGATGCAGATATATTGTTATATTATTTACAGCTGTTTTTATAATTTTTAGAATGCCTGTAAAAATTAGCCAAATAATTTTTTAGTCGAACCAGGTAAGTTATTATTTCATTATAATAAATTCATAAAAATTGGTATATACATAATCCATTATTATTATGCCAAAATAATAACAACCAGATTGGCTAAAAAAGCATTTAGCTAATTTTTACAAATGTTTCAAAAATAATGAAAACAGCTGTAAATAATATAAAGACCATTTAAAATAAGCTTTTACAGATCTAAGTTATTTTTATTAAATAGTTGATAAGTATAAAAATTATTTTATATATATGATTCTAGTATAACTTTAATAGGCTTAAAACAAACAAGGTTTGCTAATTCTATAATATACCAATAGTAGATTTCTTTATACCTTTTTATCAGAAAATTAATTAAACTACTTTTAAATATTTAAAATTTAGACAACCTCATAATGTGATATAGATATAAGCAATGGTATGCAATCTATACTTCAGATCTAAGATTATTTAAAGAATAATGAAAATGGATCAGAAGGAAACTATAGAGTCTTACTTTATATTGTATAGAAGATTTTATCATTTATACTAGCTAATGATATTTATAATTTCAAAACTATCTTGTTAAGTATGTTAGCTAGATAAAGATCTTTGGTGATCATCAATTTGATTATAAGCTTGCAGTAAAAAGTACAGATTAAATTTGCCTTTAGGATTTTAAATTTGCTGATGCTGCTTATTTCACAACAATCTGCTTAACGACAGCTTATTTAGCCAAAATCACATAAGGTTAAAGTTAAGATTTAAATAAATTGTCACTTAGCATAATGTCGACTAAATAAATTATTAGTGAAATAATTGTTAATAAAATGATCATTGATGAAGTAAGATGAAGCTTTGAATCTTTATGTTGAATTAGCTAAGTAACTATAATATTAATAATCAAATTTAAAAGAAATTCTTAGAAGCAAATCAAATAATTAAATAATTACCAATTATCTTACTAATATATCCTGATTTTTCATTTTTTGTATATTAGCAAAATTACTAGAACCTAAAGGACATTGTATAATTAAAATAATAGTAAAATAAATTAATAAAAAAACAATAAATAAATACAATTATTATAAAATGCATCTATAGTGGTTTTGCATCTATTATATATTTTTATTATATTTTTAAAATCTTCTAAGTTTTTATAAGTTTTGTATAAAATTTTTAACACAAATTTTTTTCACATTAAAGTTAATATTAAGGTTAGGATTAGAGTTTAAGAAGGGTTTTTGGAGCATAGAATATTTTTACTTAAAACATCTCACAACAATTAATTGGCCAGTTTTTGAAATAATGTATATATAGATGTAAAACACTATAGGTGCATTTTAATTCAAATAAAAACAAATTAAAAAAACTTTAAATTGC
>CAJVPZ010001144.1:0-15415 GCA_910592135.1 Racocetra fulgida | reverse complement strand
ACCAAATATTATTAGTAAGCAGTTGTCGATTATTAGTATTCAGTGGTCGATTATAAGTTGATTTATTGTAATTAATCGACTACTGAATGAAATGGCCGAATCGACCTGAATTTGGCTATCGAATTTATATCAATTTTATTCTGAATTTTATAAGTATTCGGTCATCGATTATAAGTCGATTTATTGTAATTAATCAACTAACGAATGAAATGGCCGAATCGACCTGAATTCAGCTATCGAATTTATACTGATTTTATTCCAAATTTTATAAGTATTTGGTCGTCGATTACAGGTCGATTTTATTATATCAATCGGTTGTCGATTGAAATTTTTGATTTGAATTCGGTTGCCGATTTTTTATTAGCATTCGACTGTCGATTTACTCTATCATTCGGTATAATATCAGCCAAATATTCGACGGTCAAATTCAGATTAATTCAGCCATTTCATTCAGTGGTCGAATTTCTTATATTCGACTAGTGCATACCAAATTCCTGAAAATTCAAAACTGACACATTATGTTAGCTAATGTTAAATCTTTTCTTTTATTTCAGATCTCTGGATTAATATAAGGGTAAAGCATAGTAAACTTAAAGTGTATGGACTAACTCAAAACACAACTACAAATAAATATAAGAAACAGGTAAATTATCGAAGTATTAAGCTGTCACGATTTGGGATTCGTTCGATGAAATTTAAAGCCTGCTGAAGGTTCTGATGGATTCTGTTATGAAAAATGGTATATACAACTAAATATAAATATTTAATAACCTCCAGAATAATTATAAAAGCTTATTAGCTTATTTCACATCTTCTAGTAAACCTCTAATGGTGTAGAATTATTGTACCAGCACTATGAAGAGAACCACCAGTTCTTTTTTTTTGAAACAGAAGGCTTATTTCTTTTACACTAAGTGCCAAAAAACAAGCTTCTTTTAAGATTATTCAAAACCTTCAAGAAGGGCGGTGAGAATAAGATAACTATCAAGTCCAAACTTTTTTTATTCGTATCAATTTAGCAGGTGGCATATATTAACCTTATCTTTTAATAAAAAATTAATTTTATTTTGTTTATGAATACAGAAAGTGTTTGAATTTACTGATTATATTATATCATGACTGCTTATATAGTGAATCTAAAATTGATTTTATGAAAGATACAAAATAGTGTGTAAACTTGAAAATGCCATTAAATATTATTTGAGTATAATGTTTTTATGAACAAGTAAGAAACTTAAAAGATTAATATTTGGAAATCTTTATAAAATACTACATTATTCCTATACATTATATGGGCTAGATGCTGGAAAATTGACAATTTTTTCAAATAAACTTTTTATATATAAATTGATTTAAGAATAAAACTAGGATTATTCTTTATTTAAACTACAAAAGTAGTTGTAATAATAAAATTTTGCAGTATATCTCTTTAAAGTTTGCATTTTCATATAATTTATTATAAATTTATAACATAAAAATTAATTTTATTCCTTTTTTCAGCACCAGCCTATATGTAGTTGATGGTTTTAAATTTGAGGTAGAGTTTGATAAAAATTCAATAGAAGTATTAGTAAAGATCCTTTGTAAAAATACCAGATTTTTTTAAAAATCAGTTAATAAATTAATGTACAATATATAAGTAATGTAAAAATGTATATACAAGACCCACTATGAATCAGACCTGAGGCTATAATATAGATAAAAAATTTTAAGAGACCGGATATGATATTAGATCATATATATATATTACATAAATTCAATAAGTTTTTGACTTTCCCACACAAAAGCCTTCTTTCGAATATCAGATCAATATCTATACAATAGACCCAGGTCTATTAAAGGTTTTAAAATTGGTGGAATATACAAAACCTGGGTCTTATATGTACACTTTTATGGTAGTAACATTCTACGAATCCTATTCTTGTTATTATTTTTCAAACATAATATACTTTCAAAAAGCCTAGAAGTTAAAAAAAACTATAAATTTGTTATAAAATAAGCTAAAAATAAGGTATTATAAGATTGGTCGCAAATCTAATAAGTATAGGGTTTAACTTAGTAAATACTACATGCTTACAAAGTAAAGCTCACCAAAAAAAAGATTGATATTTGATAACTTTATAATTAAAAGCATATGATATTGTTCTACGATTTGTATTACTTTAATACTATATTTGTTAAAAGTTTTTACAACTTTACTTATAACTCGAAAATTTCAATTTGGGCTTTATTCATATATAATCTGTATCACGTCCTAATATAGAAAATTCTTCAGGTAACTGACGGATTATCAATTAACAATATTTCAACATTCACTAGATATTAGATGCATTTTGATGAGCTTTACAACTTTCTCTTAATACAAAAAATCGATTAACTTAGTACAAAAAAGTTTTTCTTAGGCATATACTGCATTTCTGCCTATAGTAATATTACACTATAATCATTTTTCACATAACTCACAAATCATCAATTAAATTAGTTAAATAATGTTATAATACTGTTTAGATAAAACCCTCATATATATTATTATTTTGCTTAATATTTTATTTGTAAATTTAAAACAAGCTTTTTATTTTAATAGTTTATAATTATATGTAATGATATCATATAATAATATGTTAACTAATCAAATTGCATATTTTGCGAATTAATATTTTATTCGTATTATACCCAGGTATGCTATCTGTTAACTGGCGGGTAACCTGGATTGGATTTTTTGAACAGATTTCAACTCTTAATTAAGAATATATAAATATTATAATACTATTTTTAGAGAATGAAATATAATTGTAGGGAAAGAAATTTGAGTATTTAGTAAAGATATAATTAAGATAATTAGTAAATAATTTGGTATATAACTTTTTAATATGTTTAAATACACTTATAGATTTAGTATTAGTTAGATCTTTATTAAAGATACATTTTTTAGAGATTGAAAATATTCTATTTTCTTTCTATTATTTAAAGATAGGGTGAATGATCTTCATTTTTAATAGTAATTACTTGACAAATATAGTAAAAATCAATTTTCATATGTTTTTACTATTTTGATTTGCCTAAGTTGCACAAAATTTGCCTAAGTTATATAACATAAATA
Organism: Racocetra fulgida; assembly: GCA_910592135.1. Lineage (NCBI taxonomy): Eukaryota > Fungi > Glomeromycota > Glomeromycetes > Diversisporales > Gigasporaceae > Racocetra > Racocetra fulgida. Next base: position 12,315 of record CAJVPZ010001144.1, on the reverse strand, counting down.
ATATATGATCATCACTTGATTTCAATTGAATGTTATTGTAAAAAAAATTTAGTAATATGATTACTATTTGAAATATAGATTCTTCACTCTACCCTTAAGAATTTAATTAATATATAGTAATATATTTATTAAAGCTATAATAGCTTAAAAGAATTATAGATATTTTTATTAATAATTTTAATTCTGTCTATTGATCAAAATATTGTTGTATATAAGAACCTTTATAGCAAAAAGTGATAATAGTTCAAAAATTTTTATTTTATAATTTTGTATCTATTATTTTAATTCTTTAATAAAATATATTTTTAAGAAAAAAAATTTTTGAACTATTGTTACTTTTGTTATGAAGATTTTTATATATACTTTAATATTTTGTATATCTGTAATAATATTATTATCTGTTTTAATGTTGTCAAATTTAATAGAATCTTTGTGTTAGTTAAGTATACTATTAATTATAAATTTAAAGTTCTACAAATTTACTTAAAAGCTCAACAAACCTTAATAAAAATTTCTTTAATTTTAAAAACTAATTTTTAAATTATTATTATCATTCTTTTAACTTTAGCAATCTTGTTAATGATTTTATTAGATATTGAATAACAATTTACAAATATTTACTATATATGATTTGATTACAGAATATGTATATACTAATATAAACTCTGACTTACTTAGCTACCTTTATAGGATACTCAGATATGATTTGCTTACATTAGAATATCTTTATAATCAGCCTCTTACTAACTACTTAGATTGTACTAGAAACTAATCATCAGATTTAGAAACTTTTTTTTAAACAAAGCTCTTTATATTAGTTTATATATACTCTATTTATTTACTATTTGAATTTTAGCTTTTTTATTATTATTACAGTGCTCAACAAAAGTTTCTTTGCATCTTTAGCTTTTGCTAGATCACGTGCAGGCATGTGAAATTTCATTTATATATAGCATATTGTATATACAAATTGTATTAATATTCTTCAGACATGTTTGATTATAAAATATCTGCTTTAATCATACATAAAATCTCAGCTAAAAAAATATCTCTTGCTTTATATAAATAATATAAAATTATATTTTAAGTACCTATCTGAAAGGCCCCAAGCTTTCAGTTTATAAAACAGCAAAGCAAGTTTATTGTAATAAAAGTTTTGTGTGTTATTAGATAAAAAAGTAGCTTGAAACCAAGAACCTAAGTAACAAACTAAGGTTAGACTATAAAAGGACCATTATGCAAAGATAAGACAAACAGATTTTAAAGCTGAGAAAAGAAAACAAAAACATTACAGCCCCAGAAATCTGTTGTGAACTGATGAAACAGAATATTGATATTTATATATACACTATTCAATGGCACCTTTGTGAAAGTGGGAGTCGCTATTATAAAAAGCTCTCAAAGCCTTTGCTTAAAGAGAAGCATTGTAAAAAATGCCTTTTGTAGACAAAAAAGCATAAGGATTTTGACAAGGATTCTGTAGTATTTACCAATAAAAATATCTTTCACCTGAATTAGACTATAAAAAAATTTTATATGAATATTTCTATTATTTCTTTATAGTCTTTATAAAAATTCCATAAAAATGATATATTTATAGATATTTGTATTAAAGAGATAAAAATTTCTATTATTTAAGGTTATAAATTCCATGAAAATAAAACATTCATAGAAAAAACTCGGAATAATAAATACAGATCAATATTTTTTATAGTGTTAATGACTAAAAAAGGTGTAGCAATTCTCTGGAAGAAAAAATTAAACTATTCTGTCAAACATCTAACAAAGGTTTATATATGAGGCTGTTTTTTTTCTTCAGGCTTTAGCAGGTTGGTCTGCTTTATGTGTAATCTTAATGTATAATATATAATTACTCTATATGAAATAAGCTTTTTGCCTTTCATTATATACCTTTTTAATGAATGTTGCAATAGTTAGATTTTGCAGAAAGATAACAATTTGAAGCATTGTTTAAAAATCACAAAGGCTTAAAAGGAAAAAATGATGTTCAGGTTCTCCTCTGGCCATTGATATTAACTGACCAAAACCTGATTGAAAATGTCTGGAAGTTGATGAAAATGAATCTAACAAAAAAAATTAAAACCCTTAGTTGTTTGAAGAGTAAAATAACAAGAGAATAGAATAGCTTACCTAAAGAATATATAAAAAATTTAGTTAGGAGTATAAAGAGTCATGTAGAAGCTCTAATTGAAGCTGAAGGTGATTATACAATGTATTGATTTTTCTTGTAATGCAATATATTTTGAAATAAAAAAAAATTTTTACTTATCTTACTTCTGTACTAAGTTGGAGATGTGGTGAAACTTTTATCAAGCATTGTATATCTAGCTATACTTATATTTATTGTATTACTTATCTTTTTATTATTATATAACTCCCAAATTGGCAACTTTAGGTTGTAGATCTTTATGATTTATTATTAGTTCTCTAAAGTATTTCAATATATATCATATGTGTAGATTTTTGAAATTAGGCCTTACAGATAGTCTTCAAAATATTGAATGATCTGCAAAAAATCACATGCTGATTAGGTATAAATAAAATTTGTATCCCAAATCACATGTCAAATTCATTGACTCAACTTAAAAATAATAACAAACTTATATAAAACCAATGAATGCAATCATAAAATCAATGAATGCAATCTTAAAACTAATAAAGTTTTTTGGAGAGAATAAAGTTAGTAGTAAGCAATAGAAATTGCAAGTATTATTTATTTTTTAAAATTTTAAATAAATATATTTTTTTTTTGTTAATAAAAATTTGTTTACATACAAAGTTTATATTTGTCTATACTTTTAGGAGTTTATTAGAATAGTATAAAACACACCATTAATATTCAAAAAAAAAATAGTATAAAATATTAAAAACTAGCAGAAAATATATACCGGGTATATCTGATATTTAGTTTACAGACAAGTTTATTTTATGAACAATTATTTACAAATTTATTTTATATTAACAGCTTATTTTACAAAGTGATTCTGGTTTAAAGCTAGGATTAATATTAATGCAATTTATATTTCTATAAAATAAACTTGTTTATGAATTAATTATTTGTGAAATAAAGCATCTATATAACTATTGTTAGTGAAATAATATAGATTTCTTGTTATATACATTGTTTAGTAATTATAATTTACTGATTAAAACTTTAATAAATATTTTATATACATTCTTAAATAATAAATTATATAAATTTTTTTTTATAAAATTAATATTTATTACTAGTCAAAGGTTGTAAATTATATTTTAACTTGCATTAAATCAAATATAATAAGTTTAATTATTTATATAAATGTTGTTATTTAGAAGATACAAAAATAATTAGCTAAAGCTAAAAAGTTTATTTGTATTATAGATTGAAATGCTTTATTATATTAGCTTGATAGTTCATCATAGATATAAGATATAGTTGGTCTATTAAAAAAATCAGTATATTATCAGTATTCATACATTGATTTGCTAATTGAATATATAAATATAATGCTTGGGAGTATTTTTAGCAAGCTTATAACATAATCCAGAGACCTTATCAACTCACCAACAATCACTTCGAAGACATCAGATTTTACCAAACCAACTTATTTTATAAGCGATTAATTTATCTACAAGTTTATTTCATAGATAGTATATTTCACTAACAGCTCATTTTACAAATAAAGTTATTCTAATCATTGTTGTTAGAGCTAGGTTTAGAATTTGAGTTAAGGTTAATGTGGTCTATAAAAAAAACTTGCCTGTGAAATAAGCTATCAATAAATATACTGTTTATGAAATGAACTTGTTGGTAAATTAGTTGTCTATAAAAATAAACTTGTCAATAAAATGGGTTTAATAAAAATATAGTTTTTCAAAGTGATTGTCAGTAAAATAATACAGACCCCATAATTCATTGCGAATTCAGATAATTAATATTTCATTATACTCAATTTTATAATAAGATGGTTTTTAATACACAGGTTGAATTTTAAATTTTCTTTTAGAAATTTTAAATTTCAATCTGTAACACTTTCAGGTCAACTTAAAATAACATGCTATAAATATTATCTTCTAAAACTGATTCATATTTCTTTCTAAATAATCCTAGACCTGCAATATAATATTAAATCTCTATTAATATATTGATTTTGCAATATATTATCACTATGAAAATCTCTACGAAAATACTACGTTAATTTTAAATTGTTTGATCTTTTGTAAACCAGATAATATCTTAAGTGCAACTATATATGATCTACATGATTATAAGTATTCTTCTTTTCACCTATAACCACTTCACCACCTATTGCATTGCTGAAAATACTGAATCAAATCTTCTTTCACAAATCTTTTTGAATGTTATCTAATCTATTAAACAGAATCCACTCATTACATATTTATAAGATATGGTTTTAAATTAAAAGATTTTTAGTACAATCATAACATTCTTATTTCTGCTTGTCCATCCTTGTGTTTTCAATAAAACAGATCACTTTCATGCACATTGGTATAGAGTTGTTGCAGATTTGAGTAAAATACTAAAAATATAAAAAAAACTTAAATATATAATCATAAATATCTTGAAACTTACAGTTAAGGGTAGGGTATTTGTTTATATATTTTTTTCATACAATGCGCAAATAAATATACATGTACAACTAAATATACAATTATAATTAGTTAATTTTGCAGATCATTAAATTTTGATTGGTTTATTTTTATACTATGCACAAACAAATAGTAAACAAATACTCTACCCTTAAATATCTTTGATCATACTGTAAATATATATATATAGGTTTTTTTAAATAAGACTGTCTATAACGTTAGTACTAAATCTGTGCATATAATTGAATATCAACTGTTTGATGTACCTATATTGTATAACAATCTACATATAGTCAAATTTAGGTGTGTTAAAAATTTTAGAGTAATACAAATTTGTATATATATTTAGAATCTACAGAAAATCTATAATTCAAATCAAAAACTGCTGTCTAGTTAGGTTCCTATATAACAGAGTTGATATTATATTGTTAAGTATATCCTCTACTTATCTGTCTAAGTACTATTAGTCTGTATTTCAAACCAGCTTCTGCTACTTTTATTTTTCTTAAGTAAATACTCAGATTATTTTAATTTTTATCCTATAGCAACTTAATATTACCAAACTTTTAATTTATACTTTCTACTATAGTAGGAGAATAGGACTTTTATCATTTATATTCAGAATAATTCTAGTTATATCTAGAGAGTTCTACTGACCTAGTAATATCATACTACTATATAGTACAAGCTTTTAGTTAAGATACATTATAGCATATAACAATTCTAATTATTTCAGAGAGTTATTCTGACCCTAATAATACTATACTATCTTGATTTCTATTTCCAGTATATAGCTTATCTATGTTGATATATATATTATTGTTAATGTATCTCTAAATCTTTTTTTATTTGTAGTCTTTTATATAGATGTAACTGTTGTCTGATTTAGTATCTTTATACATATAAGAAAGTTTAGTCTACCTTCATATTCTAGCATTTTATAAAATTTTAATCAGCTATACCAAAGCTGTTTTTACTTTTAGTAAGACCAATCCTTTACTACAAACAGTATACATATTTATTACTTTTCTTACTACTCCAACTTTAATTATTGGTAACTATCTTCTCAAACAAGTATCTGTATCTTCAATTCAAATAAAACTAACTTATACAATCTAGTAAAAGCAAGTATTCTACAAGTTGAATGTAAGAACGTTGGTACTGCCTAAACCAGAGATATAAAGATGTTGGTGCTGTCCCATCTCAAAAACTTATCATGCTATTACTATAACTAGAGTCTTCTATAACATCATAATTACATATAATGCCATCTATATTACATCTAAGTCTCCTTCTAGGAATTTCTATTCTAATCATATTTTATACTTAGACTTAACTACAGGGTTTCATATTCAATTTGGCTTCTGAAGATTACAGAGACAAATATTAAATTGTCTTCAGCCTGACTTGAACTATTAATCTTATTTGTAGAGATTTGAAAGTTTAACTAATAAATTACAGGGCCCAAACCTAATCTTTTAAATTTGATTAGTTATTAAAAATAAAATTTTCTATATTTTTATATAACTTATAGTGAAAATAGCAAAAAAACTATTATGAAAATAAAAGTTTTTTAAATAAATTTTAAAGAGTACTTTAAAAAATTTATTAAACTATTTTTGATAATTTTATTAAAAAAATAGAAACTATATCAAAGTTCTAAAATAGTGTTTCAAATTATTAGTTGAAAAATCAACTAGTTGCTAACTTTACAACTAGTTAATTTGAAAAAATTTTAAACAACCAATTGATTAATCATTCAACTAGTACAATTATGAGAAATTCTGTCTAGTTAGACAGATCTGAATTAATTCTTTTAGTTTGATTGGCTAATCATCTGTTGATGCCATATGATATAAACAATCAATTAGTTGCAACTATAGTTAGCAATAATCGATTGATAAAATATTTACCAACTCAGAACACTACCCAAAGGACCAATTATTACAACTTATCTGACATTTCATATAATCATGTAAATTTTTTTGCTATGATTTTTTTTGTATGAAATTATGTAACCAGTTTGGCAAAATATCACAGAGAAAACTTTACATAGTCATATTAACTATTAGATAACATCATTATTGGGAATACGTACAACAAATAACAGCAAATTGTTTTTTTTCATCGGAGTTAATTTCACTTATATGCTGCTATGCAGCACATGGAGTGACATTAATTCTGACAAAAAAAACAATTTGCTGTTATTATTTGTCGTCTGCCAATAATGTATACTTATCTAGCCAATAAACATTGATTATTGATTGTTTTGATTGTTTTTTTTTATATTATAGTCAATCAAAATTTAGAATTTGTTGACACACAGATATCAGATGCAATAGGCCCTAGATAATTCTAAAAAAACTATAATAATTATTAAACCAAACATTTTTTGGGCCACATGACTCTAGGTTTGACCAGTGTTTAGAGTCATGTGGTCCCAAAAAATGTCCGGTTTAATAATTATAGCTTTTTTAGAATTATTCGGGGTCCTGGTGTACCCGTAGTGCACTGATCAAAGTATCCACTTTTTGCGTACCTCCACTCAAAATACCCGGGTACTTTGTATAGCATTTTTTTTTAACCATGGATAATACCTGGGTATTTTGCATGGCATTTTTCATGTTAATACATATTGATTTCTGCATTACATATATAAGATCGTACAAAGTACTCCCATACAAGATACCCGTCATTGATCAAGATACCCACAGGTATTTTGGTCAGTGCACTACGGTATTATTGCTTCGTCTGTAGTGTCCTTCAGACAATTATTAATAAAATTGGTTTAAAAACAACTTTATTGAACTAGAAAGTAGATTTATTTAGTTGTATTTTAATCAATTTATTTAGGGTTGGATCGGTCCTAAAAAGACCGATTAAAGACCGTCCTTTTGATTAGTTGCGTGGTTTTCGGTTTCCAGTCTTTTAACAAGCTTAGACTGGTTAATAATAAACTATTAAAATAAGTTAAAATAAACTATAAATAAACTTTTAAATAGTTAAAAAACAATTATTGCATGAAGTTTATTTCGATGATAATAGCTAAAATTGATAATCATAAAAATAGCTTATTTTTGAGAACAGAGACCGGACGGACTGGACTATAGATACTATTAACCCCTAGCATCACTGCCCTAAAAAATTTCGCTACTATTTCGCCAGCAAATCAGAATTCAAGATCCGGTGTAACACGAAAAAATGCAAAAAATTAAAACAATCCAAAAAATCGTTTATAACTCAACATTTTACCTATGAAACTGCTTTCTGCGCATTAACAAAAAGTTTCTCTTGCGAAATTTTGGTGTTAGGAAAACTATTTTTAACCTAACTTAATAGCAAAACTTAACCTTAATTTAACTGCGAAATTTTTTTTAGCGAAATTTTTTAAGTTGGTGACGCTAGGGTCTTAAAGACGGACCAACCCTAAATTTATTTTTGTATAAAATAGTTACAGCTGTTTTCATAATTTGCGTGACATCTGTAAAAAATTAGCCGGATGATTTTGTAGCCGAGCCGGTTAAGTTTTTATTTCGGCATAATAGATTCAGTAAAAGTTGGTACATACGTAAGTACGTACGTATGTATAACTATTATGTACATACGTTATCTGTTATAGTTATTGCATGGGTTGTAAAATAACTAATCTACTGTTACATAGCCGAAGACATAGGTTAACCTTGCAAATTTAGTTATTTTATATGACCCATATAATAACCATATTATTGCACGGGTGTCCAGATAAATGAAAAAAACACGGTTGTTCATAAGACCCGTGCAATAAAAATTGGACTGTACTTACATACGTATCAGTCACACGATTTGTTACATCCAAAATTTTATCATATGATTTTCATAAATTACACAAATCAACGAATTTACATTTTTGATTTTATTGCCAAAAACCTTAGTCAAAATATACAACGTTCCTTAAAACAAAGTTGTTGCTGAAGTTTCGACGAAGCCTACAGTATCAAGAATATAAAAAATAAACTTTTCCTTGTGAAGTTTCGTGCCTTTGAAAGTGGGTAATTATTTTACCTACTTCCGCTTGATTCTTCTCAGGTTCATGAACTTTCAACATAAAAAGTGGTTGATTAGGTGTGCCAAAGCAAGAGCTTTTGCCAAAATGCATGTGTGAAAGGTCAGTGCATTATAAACGTATTGGAGAAAATCGAGGAAAACTATTTTCTAGTAAGTAGATCACCTATTAAATTCAATGCTCTTATATTATTCTTGCTTGCAAAAAGGAATTTTTCAAGCAGTTCTGACATTTTATTGTATATATTTATTAATAAGTTAATCTATTTACCCAGGTCTATAGTTGCATTTGCAGTAGCAAGATTATATGGACTTGGTGCAAGAAAAAGGGACGAAATTGACAAAAAAAATCCCTTACAAAAAACTAATTATCTCATTAACTATCGATCAGAATCACATAATTTTGGTACCATTCGATTCGTCTCGGTGAGACGAATCGAATGGTACCAAAATTATGTGATTCTGATCGATAGTTAATGAGATAATTAGTTTTTTGTAAGGGATTTTTTTTGTCAATTTCATCCCTTTTCCTTGCACCAAGCCCATATTTAGTATTATATTCATTTTAATTGATTAAAGAGTATTTAAGCTATTCGCGTTCGTTAATACTTCATGTCGATTCAGTGGATAAGTATAAAAAATCATTTATATAAGTTATCCAAGTTTACTTTACTCGTTTAATTTAGTTTGTAGTGTAAAGATTATTGATTAATCGATATATTTTAAATTAATTTATAGGTTAATATCGTTGTGGTTAGAAGTTGGTAGATTCATGATATAAAATATAAAACTTATACTTTGGTCAATTTTAGCAGCTCAATAGAAAATAGACCTTGTAATTATGTATTTCGAATAAATTAACAAAAATCATTTATCGGTAGTAATCGATATAAATTAGGATTCTTAATTATTTTATTAAAAATATAGAATTTTTAATTTTTTAATTTTTAAAAATATAATTTTACATTTTTTTTTTTTGTTTAACGTGTATCTAAATATGAACTTCTATTATATAATAATCTATCACAATTTGTAATACTTCAACTATACTATAGCATCCTTCGTCAATACTGCAATGATGAGGGTGCTAGTTCAACCCGCCTAAAATTTAAAAAACTATTTCTAGCTTAGTTTCGACTCTTGAGATTTTAAAGAAACATTTATTTAAAAAATTAATTTGTCAGTAATAGTCCTGTCTATTTCATCTAAATTTTAAAAAATAGAAGTTTTAAAGTTATTAAACTATACTTACAAACGGCTGTACTAATTTAGCTTGTAACTACTCGTCGTTTTAAAACACCTGTAACGTCTTACAACCTTTTTAACAATTTATAATTGTCAAGAGGCTTGGTAAATTGAGCTTTAAAAAGGGTTTCAAAATTAAATAAGACAAGCACTACGTATATAAAAGTAAAACAAAACGCCAACTTTGGAGGCGTGATTCTTCTCAGCTTTATTATTTTTTTGCTTTAAACTTATACAACGAAGAGTATTTGTAGAAATAAACTGCTATCCCTTGTCACACAAATATAATTTCCTTTTGGGAAACCCCTGAAAATGATATTTGAAGAGGACCTACCGTTGCAATTTACTATGTAAATTAAGAAAATCATATAGATGCGATCACTCAAATTTCATAGTAAAAAATTTACCCTCCTGATCTGCGTGACAAATTGTGTGACTGATATTTAATATCAACATACAATATGCAGATCTACATTACACACGAAGTTAGTCACGTGACTGTACTGCCCTTATTATTATGCACTGTCCGTTAGTTAGCGGTGACCAGTTTTATCGCACCATTTTTCAAATTTCCTTTTTGGGTGATCTGCATAAATTAACCAATCGAATTGGGTGATCTACATAGATTAACCAATCAAATCGTAAAATTTTTACGAACCAAAAAAAAAATCAAAAATCAAAAATCAAAAATTGCAAGAAATGAGAGTTTAAACCTCTTTTGGGACACTAATAAAAAATGTCAGGAGAGCAATTTTACCTGTAAACCTTGTCTAATCCCTAACCTCTGAACAACTCTAACCCTAATTTTAATTGCTTCTTTTTAACATCCTTCCAAATAAGGAAATTTGAAAAACGGTGCAATAAAATTGGCCGTGATAATATAGTTAGGCCGATTTGATAGTGTTAGTAAACAAATGATGTCATTGCATTATTTCACGTGATGTGATTATCACTGGATTAACTGTTCTTCAAGTTTCCTGTAGGTTTTAAGGAATGTAACTGATATAAATTATTAAAGAGATAAATCACGAATAATAAATTTAATAGATATGTAATAAGAAAATATATAATAAAGGCTTTGTGACTTTAGTATAATACCATTAGTAATTCATAATTCACTGCTACGCTACCCCACACTCAGGGTTGGCAATGGAGTTCAATGGAGTCCAATGGAGTTGCAAATGGAACCAATGGAGCTTTGAATAGAGCCAATAGATACCAGTTTTTTGAGCTCTATTCGTACAACTATTAAGCTTCATTGCCAACTCTGCCCACACTCATTAAAAGTTAGATAAACATATTATGATCAATTACTAAGTGGCATAGTGGCATAATTATTCATTGTATTTCTTATTCATATCATTATGCTGTTTGACTGTTTTCTCAAAGTACTGAGGATTGCTGTGATTACTGTTTTCCAGTGTTCTGACATACTGTGGATAACTGTTGTTATTGTTATTGTTGATATGGAATACCCCGAAGTGTTACAACTGAAGCCACTCACCAAATATAACATGCCTCCTTTCGATAAGGTTGTCTTGATTGATTTGTAATATAATTGGATTAGTATCCCAGAAGACCTTGCACCAGTCTAATATTACATAATGATATGATAAAAATAGTTATGCCTATACCTTTTTAGTAATTATAAATTATAAATCTATGAGAAAAATTGGTCACAATTTTATAGTGTAAGTGAACATAACTGTTTAACATATTAGGGTAGAAATTATAGTTGATTAATAACGATAACTTATTGTGTAGTTTTTAAAAATTGGGCCTGTACTATATGGATCTGCTCACCTTATACTATACCGATTCATTGTAATTTTATTCGATTTTGACAAAAGTGAAAATAGCAATGGGACAGGATCAATCTAGCATAATCAAGATTACAGAAGGAGCATGATTCTAAATGACTATCTGCATACAGTAATTCTGTCTTGATAGTGGATATTGTGAATAATTCTACAAAACATCGTCAATTCTCCCCTAGCTAACTTCAATTTGCAACCCAAGCCTCTCTCCCAAATAAATCTGCTATTTTCATATTATAGCTACTGAATAAAATATTGCATAGACATGTTTATAGCCAGCCTTCATTATACAAATGAGAAGCCACTGGTATTAAGCCATGCAAACTCAACTGGTTATAGTGATCTCTGCACAATCTTAATTGTATATCTCGTTTCAGTTTTAACAATGTAAAAAGATAAAATTCAGCTTGAAGTCAGACCAGATTATTCTGATATAAGCATATATGCAATACTTTTTATTGTAATATTAACGAATTTTTATTAACATTTTTCTTATATTTTTCTTTAAATTTTATTATATTTTTTATATGTTTATTATATATTTTATTATTTTATTAGTTTATTTACATAGTTTATAGTATATTTTAACTATTTTAGACGT